>BQNB010050607.1:0-36085 GCA_026074375.1 Tanacetum coccineum
CATTTGTAAAAATGAAAGTATAAGTTATCATGTAAAGTATAGACTTTATTTTAAATGTATACTTGTAAATTTGAATGAGTCTTGGCTTATTTATGTACATGGGGCGTCCCATTTGTAAGAGTGGTAAAGTTTTATAAAACTTTGATCATTAGAAACAAAAATGACTATTTGTTTAAGCGTAGATTTATTTTCACGGTTCCGGGAATACTTAATTATCATTTATCGCGAAACGTAAACGCTTTTACGTATTCGATAAAAATAACTTGTGCAATGTTAATAATTATTCTCACAATAATTACTTAACACTTGCTTGACGTAAACATTTAATTACTTGATGCCCGTTTACGTTAACTGATTATTTTTAGCTTACGCGATTTAACTTAACGATTTAGATTAAAAACAAACGCGTACAATACTAAAAATAAATTGTGAATTTATCAATGTCATACAATGACCTAAAACACGGGGTGTTATAGTCTTCCCCCGTTGGATGAGCCTTGTCCGCAAGGCTCAAGATGCGGCACTTGTCGACGGTGCAGTTTTTCTTTTCTTCGTGAAGAGGTGCGGGTATTTCTTTTGAAATTGATCTTCACGTTCCCATGTAAACTCAGGACCTCTCCTGGAGTTCCATCGAACCTTGATGATGGGAATACGGCTTTGCTTTAATTGCTTAACTTCACGATCCATTATCTCTACTGGTTCTTCAACGAAGTGAAGCTTGTCATCAATATGAAGTTCATCCAACGGAATTGCCAATGGTTCGTCGGATAGACACTTCTTTAAATTGGATACGTGAAATGTGCTATGAACCCTGCTTAACTGGTGGGGTAGTTCGAGTTTGTAAGCAACGGGTCCCACTTTAGCCAACACTTTGAAAGGGCCAATGTACCTTGGGTTTAACTTCCCCCGTTTGCCAAAACGGATAACCCCTTTCCAAGGTGAAACTTTTAACATGACTCTCTCGCCAACTTGAAATTCTAAAGGCTTACGCCTCACATCCGCGTAGCTTTTCTGACGATCTCGAGCGGCTTGGATTCTCTGCTTGATCTGCACGATCTTTTCGGTTGTCTCGTGTATAAGTTCTGGACAGGTGAGTTGAGCATCTCCGACCTCGGCCCAGCAAATAGGCGATCGACACTTCCGACCATAAAGTGCCTCGAATGGGGCAGCTTTAATGCTAGCATGGTAGCTATTGTTGTATGAAAATTCGACCAGCGGCAAGTGTCTTTCCCAACCATTACCAAAGTCTATTACGCAAGCGTGCAACATATCTTCAAGAGTTTGAATGGTTCTTTCACTATGTATATCGGTTTCCAGATGGTACGCAGTACTCATATCTAGACTGGTACCCAAAGCCTTTTGAAATGCTCTCTAGAAGTGTGACGAAAATCTTGGGTCACGATCACAAATGATCAAGACCGGGACTCCATGTCTCGTGACCACTTCCTTTATGTATAGTCTTGCCAATTTGTCTATAGGATCAGTTTCCCTCATAGCCAAGAAGTGTGCAGACTTGGTAAGACGATCTACTATCACCCAAATGGCATCATACCCATTTGCTGTCCTGGGAAGCTTGGTGACAAAGTCCATGGTGATGTTATCCCACTTCCATTTGGGAATCTCCGGTTGCACCAACAAACCAGATGGCTTTTGGTGTTCGGCTTTGACTCTGAGACATGTCAAACATTTGCTGACATAGGTGGCAATGTCTGCTTTCATGTTAGGCCACCAGTATAATTTCTTCATGTCTTGGTACATTTTATCAGAACCCGGGTGAACAGAATACTTCGACTTGTGGGACTCATGCATAATCAGAGCCCTTAGATCACCGTAGACAGGCAACCAACTTCTGTTGTTCAAACAAAGTGTTCCGTCAGCACGCGGTTCTAACTTTTCCTTCCTGAGTTTTCCTGGATCTTTTGAAGCTTCAATTAACATACCTCCCACATCTTCAGACTTGAGGTTTTCTGGTTTTCTCGCCTCAGTCTGAGCTTCTAGAATTTGCTTTGGAAGATCCAAGCCAATAGTCATGACTAAGGCTCGAACCCTCAGTGGCTCTTGTTCTTTCCTGCTTAGGGCATCAGCCACTACATTCGCCTTCCCTGGGTGATAACGGATTTCGCAATCGTAATCACTCAGTAACTCCAACCAACGACGCTGTCTCATGTTCAATTCTTTCTGATCAAGGATGTGCTGTAAGCTTTTGTGATCAGTGAACACTGTACACTTGGTGCCATACAGATAATGCCTCTAAAGTTTTAGAGCAAACACTACTGCTCCTAATTCCATGTCGTGGGTGGTGTAGTTCTTCTCGTGGATTTTTAGCTGTCGTGATGCATAAGCAATCACTTTTTCCCTTTGCATTAGCACCGCACCCAACCCTTTGATCGAAGCGTCACAGTAAACAACAAAGTCTTCGCTTCCTTCGGGTAGTGCTAAGATGGGTGCACTGCATAACTTTTCTTTCAACAGTTGGAAGGCTGCTTCTTGTTTATCACCCCAATCAAACTTGACTTTCTTCTGAGTTAGTTTAGTCATTGATCTGGCGATTTTTAAAAATCCTTCATTGAACCTTCGATAGTATCCCGCATGACCTAAAAACTGGCGAATCTCCGTTGGAGTCTTTGGAGATACCCAATCTTTAATAGATTCAATCTTGGCAGGCTCCACGTGAATACCCTTATTGTCTATCATGTGACCGAGGAACTGTACTTTTGGAATCTAAAATTCGCATTTAGATAATTTTGCATACAACTCCTCCTTCTTCAACAATTCCAATATTAGCTTCAGATGCCCCTCGTGCTCTTGCTTGTTCTTTGAATAGATCAAAATGTCATCAATAAAGACAATTACGAATTTTTCCAGATATGGTTTACATATCCGGTTCATGAGGTCCATAAACACAGCAGGTGTGTTGGTCAAACCAAACGGCATAACTTGGAATTCATAATGTCCATATCGAGTCTTAAAAGCTGTCTTCGGTATGTCTTCTTCACAAACCCTTAACTAATGATAACCCGACCTCAGGTCGATCTTGGAATAGACACTCGACCCTTGAAGTTGATCGAATAAGTCATCAATTCTTGGCAGCGGATAACGGTTCTTCACCGTTAGTTTGTTTAATTCTCGGTAATCTATGCACATCCAAAACGTTCCATCTTTCTTCTTGACGAATAGGACCGAAGCTCCCCATGGTGAGGAACTAGGTCTTATAAAGCCCTTGTCAGAGAGCTCTTATAGTTGATCTGCCAATTCTTTCATTTCATATGGGGCCAATCGATAAGGTGCCCGTGCTACAGGTGCAGCACTAGGTACTAAATCGATGTGAAATTCTACTTGTCTGGTAGGTGGAAGACATGGCAAGTCTTCAGGAAATACTTTGGGAAAACCCTTAACAATCGGTACATCTTCAAGTTGCTTCTCCTTTGACTTGTCTTCAGTATTCTTAACAGTAACATGTGCCAAAAAGACCTCACATCCGTTTAGCAGATACTTCTGGGTTTTGGTACATGAGATGATGTTTAATCGAGTCTCGTGTTCATTGCCGCTTCCGTCACCCCGAATAATTAAGATTTCATTCCCAAAGAGGATACGAATGATCTTCTTAGCACAATCAATAACGGCGTGGTATTTCGTTAACCAGTCCATGCCAATTATGACATCAAAACTACCCATCTCTATAGGCATAAGGTCGATGTGGAATGGATGGTTTAGAAAATTCACCGTACAACCTCGTAATATTGTATTTACCCCAATTATCCTATCGTCAGCTAATTCAACGTCATAACCATGATCTAGTGTAGTGGGGATAATATCTATCAAGGTACTAAATGCAGTAGATACGAAACTTCTATCAATACCAGTATCAAATAATAGGGAGGCACAACGGTTGTTTAGGAGGAACGTACCCGTCACAATGTTGTTGTTTAGGTTTTGCCCCGCAACTCCCACTGCATAAGCCCTGGCTACACCGTTATCATTCCCCTGATTCTTGTTCTTCCACTGTGGGCAGTAACCTTCTTTTCATCATCTCCTAAAGGTTTGAATCCAGCATCAGGAGAACTCTTTGAACTTTGAGAGAATGGTGGATCAGCAGTCCACAATGGTAGCAGAATGTAATCTTTGCCAGGTACTGTCTCCATTCTAGCTTTACCTGCATCATCACATGCTTTTGTACCTGCATTACCATTAGACTGATTTCCTGCAACAACTGGCTTATAATTCATTGACTTTGTTAGTGCATCAATATCAAAAAGCCAATTTGGTCCACTTCCTGCAATATTAGGTGTATTCTCACTAAACTGGACATGCAGGTTCTCTTCAACTATCCTAGTTCTACTGTTGAATACTCTAAATGCTTTACTATTGATTGAGTACCCAACAAAGAATCCTTCATCAGCCTTACCATCAAACTTGCCTAAGTGATCTATGGTATTGAGAATTGTAACAGGACACCCAAATGGTCTCATAAAGCCTAAAGCTGGTTTTCTACCAAGAAAAAGTTCATAAGGGGTCTTGTTATGAGGCTTAGTTACTAATACCCTATTTTGCACATAGCAAGCAGTATTAACTGCTTCAGCCCAAAAAGTAGTAGGTAGCTTAGAATCAGCTAGCATTGTCCTAGCAGCCTCAATTAGTGTTCTATTTTTCCTCTCAGCTACTCCATTTTGTTGAGGAGTTCTAGCTACACTAAATTCTCTCTTAATACCTTTTCTCTCACAAAACTGATTCATCTCCTTATTCTTGAACTCAGTTCCATTGTCACACCTAATTACCTTAACCCTTTGATCTATTAGATTTTATACTCTAGTTATAAAGGACTTAAGTATGCCATTAGTCTCATCTTTAATAGCTAAAAAGAAAACCCAACTAAACCTACTATAATCATCTGTGACAACTAGGCAATACATCTTTTTCATTAAGCTTTTTACAAATGTTGGACCAAATAAATCCATGTGCAACATATGTAAAGGTTGGCTGATTGAACTTACTGTTTTGGACTTACAAGAAGCTCTATGTTGCTTTCCCTTTTGATAAGCAATTTATTCATAGTTTGATTAATTTCAAAAAGTTTTGAAGGTAAATCTCTTACAAGATTTCCCTTAACCAGTTTATTCATAGTTTTGAAATTTATGTGTCCAAGCCTCCTATGCCAAAGTTTAGATTCATCAGATGTGGCTTTTGCAAAGAGACAAGTTAGACCTCCTTTAGGAATAATATTCTTTAAATCAACACTATACATATTGTTCTTTCTAAGAACTTTAAGTAAAACATGACTTTCATCAGTTAACTTAAAGTTTAGAGATAAAATAATACATTCAGTGTCATTAAAGAGAACACTATTCTTTTTGTCACACATTTTTGAGACACTAAAGAGGTTAAACTTTAACTCTCTTACGAAATACACATTCTCAAAATCTAAATTACTAGTTTTGATTGTACCTATGCTTGTGATTTTCCCTCCTTTAGGGTTTCCTCCAAAGGCAACATATCCTCCATCAATTTCTTCAAAGTTAGTAAAATAGGATATGTTCCCTGTCATGTGCCTTGAGCATCCACTGTCAATCACTCCTTTCTCCTGCAAATCTTGTTGTGGATTTCCCTGCACATAAGGTAAGAAAATCAGCTTCTTTTGGGGACCCAAGCCATCACTGACTTGGATCTACCTTGTGCATCAACATAATCAAACTTTTTCAGGGTGATTGATGCATTGTTGTGTTTAGAAACATGGTCTATTACTTTAGTCTTTGGTTTCTAAACTCAACAAGCTGAGGCCTTAACAACATTAACCTGGTTTCCCTTAACAACATTAAGTACTGCTTTTGGCCTAGCAGTATTAACTTGGTTTCCCTTAACAACATTAAATACTGCTTTTGGCCTAGCATTATTAACTTGGTTTCCCTTAACAGCATTAAGTATTACTTTTGGCCTAGCAGTATTAACCTTTTAATTATAATTACTATTTTTAGTTGATGTTTTGTTGTTAATAGGCCTTCTAACAGTTGAATGTGCTTTATTAAAAACATTTGTCATTGGTCTTGCACTATTCACTGTTGTTCATAATTAGTCCGTTACCCATTAACTACTATTTTGGCCCTAGTAAGTATTAACATTTTGTTACCCCAAACAGGATTAACTGTTGATATTCTGGTTTTAGTTGCTGATGTTGTTGTAATATGGCCTTCTAACATTTGAATGTGGCTTTATTAAAAACATTTGGTCATTGTTCTTGAGGCACTAGTTCACGTGTTCTGGGTTAGAAGCAGTATGAACTAGTCTTTACAGTATTAAGTATACTAGGCCTGACCTCATTAGAGGAACTGCGTTTGGAACCTATGTTCCTTTTAGGACTGAGGTGAGTATCATTCTATGAAAAATTTTTGAGGTGATTCACGCATTTGGCTGTATAGTCTTACCACACTACATTTTAACCATCATTTATATTAAACTGTCTTTGATGATTTACATCACACATCATACTACAGGACTGACACTCAAACAACTTCCACACACATAGCCAAGCTGTTTCTTAGCTATTCCGATCTCAAAATTAACTAATCCAAATGCTTCTAAGACATAATCGAATGATTATTGACCAATATTCTTTACGCAATATGCCTCACTAGAGGCGATTCTGGTGATTCACCCTTTGAGTATAGTTCCACACTGGTTTTACCATCTTTTTATTATTAAACTGCCTCTGATGGTTATCACAATCATACTGCAGGTGATCAAAACTTCCACACACATAGCAAGCTTTGTTCATCTCAAAATTACTCCCTAATCTTTGAGACATCATGTAATTCTAGTTTCTTTGGTTTCCTCTAGGACTATGTGTGTTTAGCCTATTTTGATCATCTTGTTTAATAGTTGTGTTCCTAGGAGATTTTACTTCCTCTTTAGATTTAACAAACTCTATTTTAGCAAAACTAGGTTTAACAATTTTCTTCTCTATCTTAGGCTTTGACTCAGCTTCATCCTCACTATCTGATATCCAATCTTCAATAAGTGGGGGACCAAAGTTCTTCTTAACCACCTTAGGCTTGTCCGCACTAGCCTTAGCTTCACTAGTCTCAACTACAGGCTTCTTAACTGTAGGCTCATTCACAAACTCTTCTAGACCAGATAATGACAAATTAGGTTTTAGAGGCATAAAGTTTCCTGTATAAGGAGGTAGAACAACATTATACCCTAAACCTATTTTGCACTTATCAACAATCTGACAGTTTATTAGTTTGCTTAAGTTTTTAGATAAATTCTCAAAATTTTCTACTGTTAGCTGAATTTCATCTTTTTGTTTTAGAGCCAGTTCCAACTTCCTCCTAAGCTTTGTAATGGATACTTCTCTTAAATGAATCTCACGTTTTAAGACCTTGATATCTTCCTCATAAACAAACTCATTTTTCTTATAAACTAGAAGTCTTGCTTCTACAGACTCTAAACCTGTTTTATAAGCAATAACATTTAACTTAAATATCCTTAAGTCTTTTAACAGCTGTTCAATTTGTTCTTTAAGAATTTTAACATTTTCCAAACAAGATGATGAACAGTTTGAATTAGTAGATACCTCAGAGTTAGAGCTTGTAGAAGAGTAAGCCATGAGTGCAAAGTTAGTTGGACATTCTTCTGCTTGACCACTCCAATCATAACCAGAACCATCATAAGACACCAAAGCATTAGAAGTAGTTGTCTCCACTGGTACAACTCTTCTTGTGTTCTCTCTATTCATGTTTTCTTAGTTCCTTGGAGCCCTGCACTCCCTTGAAAAGTGTCCCCTTTTATGGCAGTTGTAACACTCCACCTTGGAGTTATCAAACCCAATGGTCTCACTACCATTCATAGAAAACTTCCTTCCAGTGTTCTTCAAGAATCTCATTGCCCTCATTGTTAACATAGCTATCTGCCACCTTAAATCCATCTCTTCTAAATCATCAGGAGAAATTTGTTGCAAGTCCTTATTGTTAAGTTGTGGACTGTTTGGTTGACTTGCAAAGAAAGCACATATGACAACATCACTCAAGTTGTCGATTGTTGTTGGGTTAACAACAGTAGCTTGAGTGCTAGCAGTTGTAGCACCATGAGTAGTATTAACTGCTCCATTTGTACTGCTGGTGCTGTTTAAGGACACAAAGGCTACGTTTTGCGTGTTTGTGCTTGAGCTTGATGTCCCTTTGACCTCTGGTTCATAGATCTTCATGTTGTTGTAAGGATCCTCCAAGCTTAATGTATCTATCTCAGGCTTGTTCCTCCACATAATGGTATATGCGTTCCATTATGGTGGCAGACTTCTTAAGAACTTCTGATTCACATCTTCTTGTGAGATACTTTCACCATGAATCTCCAACTGACTTATAAGCTTTTGAAGCCTATCAAAAGTTTGATCTAACACCTCTGAGCTAGATGCAGTAAAATTTTCATACTACTGCTTTAGAAGATTCCTCTGAGTCTTTTTAGTAGCAGCATTTCCTCCAAACCTCTTCTCAACAGCCTGCAGCAATGACTTGGCATCTTTGATGGAGTTAAATTTCAATTGATGTTCATTAGGGATTCCCATCAATAAAGTGCCTCTTGCCTTTAACTCTAACCTCCTTTGTGCCTTTTCTTCAGCAGTTGTAGGAGTAATTATAGTCTCAACACCTTTAACAACTTTTGTTATTGGAGGTGCATTACCATTCTCTATGACTTCCCATAGAGAATAATCAATCATCTGGATGTACTGTTCCATCCTCATCCTCCAAAGCGCATATTCACCTGGTTTGAGCATAGGCACTTTTGATGCAGCCACCATATGTGCTGAGTCTTGATCCATCTCTTTGTAACAAACAGACCTTGTGTGTAAAAGCAGTTTCTTCTTAGCAAAGTTTCTCAAAGCAACAAGCTCTGATACCACTTGTTGATCCCACTTTAATAGATCTTGAATTCCTTAGCTTGTGTAAGGTTTAGTTATGCAAGATAAATCCTACATAACTATGATAGAAACTTTGTAAAATATATCAAAGATTATGCGAAATCTAATCTTTGATAAATAAGAAGAATATGCAATAGAACAGTAATTCTAATGAACACACAGATTAACAAACAAAGCTTCAATATATTAATACGAATACTCTAACTAGTATTAAGGTTACAAAACCTTGAAGCTATGACAATTCTATAAATGACTCATTTTTTGTACATAGAACTCTATACCCTAGGACCTCCATTTATACACCAAGGAGTCCTAATGGGATTACAATATATTCCTAAAACTTAGAATATTCTCTAAGATCTATTCTATAAATAACTCATACTTATCACGTAAGTAATCTTGATTTTTAAGCAATATTTATCCTTTCTTCTATCTGTATCCATCCCTTAACAGTAGAAACTCTTTCAACAGTCTTAATCTTTCAGCAGTTGTAACTTTATACTAGCAGCATCAACTCTGAACACCAATAGTAGTAACTTATACACCAGCAGCATTAACTGTATACAAGCAGTAGTAACTACTTAGAACATTTTCTTTAATCTTCACCAGCAGTACTAACTTTACTCTAGCAGTACTAACATATACTAGCAGTACTAAGTTACACTAGCAGTACTAACTACTTAACATATTTTTAATTAAGATTACTGAGCAACAATAAGTTTTGCTTAGCAGCAGTAACTCTAACCTTAGCAGTAGTAATTTCAAGAAGGCTTTTAATCCCAACAGATGGTGCCAAGTACTCCGGGTACTCAGGCACAGGTACATAATCTGGTGAAAGCGGTGCCTACTCTGGCTTCTCAGGGCCAGGCATATAGTTCGGTGAAGGTTGGTGCTCATGACCAGGCACGTAGTCTAAAGATGGTGGTGCTTGTCCTGGGGACTGAGGTGCCTTTGGCTCATCATTAGAAACCCACTAGAATATCCATGGCTCATAATCATTGTAAACAAATTTGTAGGTGACCGTCGAAGATGACATGATTGCTGTAACAATAAAATAAACTTATATAAGTATATTATATAAGACCAGTATAGTATATACGTAATATAATATAAGTACATATATAGATTATGTAAGCATCTAGTATCACCAACTAATGCAATCAAATAGTGTATGTATGTCCCGTAAAAAACATTTGTATGATGCAATGTTTGTGAAAACGGTTATAGTCCAAGCAAAACATTTGACCTAGTTCTCTATAACATTGGCTCTAGATACCAATATGTAACACCCCCAAATAGGATAGCAGTGGAATAAGGGTCTGGGTGTGTTACATCATAGATTAATAGCACAAGATGTGAGAACGACCTCTATATGTGTCGTTTGAAAATGATACATTGGATTTAATAAACTTGTTTGTTACATAAGCCCAAAGCTTAACTTGTTCATCCTTGTAAATGTAAAAGATTTTAATACATAACAAATACTTCAAAATGTAATGCACTTAAATCTTCATGCAATATGACTCTCAAAATGATGACCATCAATGTATCCTTATTTCTTGCACCTTATTGACATGAGAAAACATGCTTTAAAACATCAACATAAAGTTGGTGAATTTACAGGTTTAAGTAATGTATAAAGTAAGACCTCAAGATTTCAAAATGCAAGATATGTAACACATACAATATCTCAAAATATAATTACGCATGTGCTAAGCTCATGACACTGAAGCTACAATATGTATGTGTGCAAATTAATGCCAATAATGTGCTCGTATAGATGTTCAATCCGCAACATCCAAAGTCCAACTTGGTATACGTTCGTCGTTTCGGTACCGTCGAAACTAGTGAGCGCTACTCACCCGAACGGGGATGTTATTCCGAAATAGATCTATTCATAACATTCGCGCTTATAATCCAGTAATTAAAAGTTCACGATTCATGGGCATAGTGGGTTATAGCTACTTAGGCAACCTCGTAATTTGTTTAAAGTGTATTTGCATTCAAATGTAAAACAATGCATGTTTCTCACCTCGAGAATTGTAAATCATTGGAATCGTATAAAAATGGGGCTATGAACTCATCTCAAGTGAATGTGTTGATTATATAAATCAAGTAAGGGGAATATCTCAAGAAATCCGAATGCAACCTAATTAATTATAGGCCGTATGAGTATAATGCATTTATATAATACAACTCATAAGAAGATATAGAGAGTTTACACCAACACCTATTTGTTTTTGGTTTAATTTAAAATGTTCAAAACACTATTTAATCATATTGATAAATAAATGTTCTACGTATATGTATCCGTAAAATAAATTGTATATCTTTGTACAACAATGATGTATTTGTTAATAATACATGTTTTATTTTTTATTGATTATATAATGATATTATATAATTAGTTTATTTGTTTTATAAAATAATATTTATAAAGTTAAAAACGTATATAAATATTATATAAATGGTACGACAAAAATTCTTAAGGTTTTATAGCCCAAACGGACTCGAAAACACTCGTAAACCATATTTAAGTTTCTAACAGGTTCTATATTTTTATAAAAATTATAGAAAATTGTTTATTAAAAATAATTTAGTTTTTGTAATTTCTATTTATCCGAAATCTTTAAAATGCAAAACTTGCTCATTTTAACTCCGTTTCGCTTGTTCTTTATATGTATGAAGTCATGATGAAATAATCTATTCAAATAAAATAATCACTTTTTTATAAAAATCTGAGTCAAAACAGTATATTCAAAATGTGTTTATAAAACTATTTTTATAACTTTAAATCTTTCAAAACTCGTAACTCATTCGTTTTAATTCCGTTCTTAGAGTTCTTTATATGCACGGTTTCCAATTGAAATGATCTACCATAATAAAATATTTATAAAATTTTATCATTTTTGAATCTGTGTTAGTTTTTATAAAACTATTTTTATAAAAACACTTTTATATATATATATTTTTTTTGGGTAAAGGGTTTCCCCGGTAAAATATATTACTCCAAAAAAACGTTGAAGTACAATGGTGTTGGTGATGAATCTACAAACTAATCCGTACATGGGAAAAACCAAGAAAGCACCAAGGTGCAAAAACTAAAGACCACAGAAGATTGACAAACCAATCTCAAGACCTCCATACATCAAAAGCTAAAGACAAAGCTAAATCATAGAAAGACCACCCTATCTTTCGAGAAGCAAACAAGCAAGAAAAATTATTTCCTAGCTCGACCTTTAAGTCGGATATCAAATTGATCTTCAAACTTATTCCCTTCTGGATATAACACTTCATCCACTTCATCATCAGACTCAACGTCTTCAGCCCACTCAGACAATGTTTGCTTGTTAGTCTCATTTGCTTCATAACTGTTATCCATAAGAGCATCAAACGAATTTTTAATTGAAACAGAATTATCCACAGTAGAGGCTTTAACAACAATTGGCTGACAAGAAGAACCCTTTGTATTACCATTAGCTCCTAAGTTAGAAGCATCATCCATATCCTTGCCCGATTTAGAAACAGGACGATATTGAAAGTTAGACTTTGGTTTAGAGAGTTTAATACCACTGATTTGACAATGTTGATTTGAACCAGCCTTCCCTTTCTTCTTTCGGTTATTGACTTCAACAAAACCTTCTTCTTGATCTTCCATAGGACTAGGCTTATCAGCCATAGACGGAGCTTTAGGAGCAACCTCTTTAACGTGATTAGGACATGTAGTAGGGCTATGTCCAAAACTCTTACATTCTATACAATGTGGTGGCTTCCACTCATACTCCACCCTAATAACTTCCTTAATATACACAATGTGATCTCCCTCCTCATGCGGAATAGCCATAATAACTTCCTTCTTCAAATCACACTCTGAACTAACCTCAATAAGAGCCCGCGCAAAACCAATTCTACCCCATGACTCGGCACACATAGAACTAGTAAACGCATCCAACATAATAGGTTTACCTATTTGAGTAGCAATCAGACTCAGCCCATCTTCCGAGTAAGCAAGTATCGGTACGTTATGCATTCTAACCCAAACAGGCACTTTAGTCACCTCGCCTTTTTTCAATGACATACTAGAAGACCATTTATTGAGAATAATAGGGGACTTACGAATCAACCATGGGCCCCTTTCAAGCACTTGTTCCATTCCTGACTTAGATGAAAATTTGAATAAATAAACACCATCATCATTCTTCATAAGCTTTACTAGCCCGAATTTGCTCCAAACATTATTAACATAATTTTGAACCACCGGGAAAGCTAAACTTTTTCCAACAAAGAAACCCACAAGTGAGTTATCATATCTACCTTTTACCATGTTAGCCGCAACCTGTGGAAGCACACAATCAAAATTATCCAACCGTTCATCATTAACAAATGTGCGAAAGCAGTTTTTACTAGTCACAGGTTTCGGGCTAACAACACTAGCAAAAGATGGACTAGCTGATGAATTGCCATCATTCACAGACTGTGAATCAAACTGCTCATCTACTTTCTTGTTATACTCATCATCAGTTCCCTCTTGAACACCGTGTAAACTTGAGCCCTCAGCAGCCATTGTTAAATTCACATTAATCTCATCATCTTTAGATGCCTGTTGAGCAGCATTTAAAAGGGTATTCACACAAGATTCGTGACCATCAGATTCATCATCCCTCCAAACACTTTTGATAGGAGTTGGGAAATCAGTATCCGTAACCTCCCATACCGTAGTCGTACTTTCAATGGATACATTCCTTTTAGTCTTATCAGCCGAAACCTTAGGATCCTTCAATATTGATTTCAATGGTTCATCACCATTTTTAATACCCGAACGTGTCTTTACCATCTCTCACAAACCACTAACCCAATAACAATCACCCACACGACCAGCAAGATTCCACAACCGCAGCAAAGAAACCCTAAAAGTCAAAACCCTAAAGACTTACCTTGATCGTTTAATGGAAATCAGCAACCAAATAAGAAGCGATTACACCTTAGTAACAGATGTAACACAATTGTTATAGGGTATTTCAGATAATATAATTGAATGAATGGTTTTGAATAATAACCGCCAAAAGAACCCAAATAAACAAAATACAAAACGCACACCCTAATTGCTTAAAACCCAAAGAAAGATCCTGGGATTCTTAATCAAGAAAGGATAGGATTAAAGTGTCAGAAAGTTTTTATTTTGGGGGCGGCCGGATTTCTCCATCTTGAGAGAACTTTCTTTTAAGCCTCTAAACTTTCACTTATATATATTTAATTATCGTAATCTTGTAAATATCATAACTTCTTCGTCATAGCTTTATTTTTTGAGTTTCTTATATGCTTAGAATCCTTATAACATGTACTATCATTATAAAATATCCATTTATTTTTACCAAATCTGAAACAATGCCAATTTTTATAAAACTACTTTTATAAAAATACTTTTATATATTTAATTATCTTAATCTTGTAAATATCATAACTTCTTTGTTATAGCTTTATTTTTGAGTTCCTTATAGGTTGGATTCCTTATGAAATGTACTGATGTATATAAAAATACTTCCATAATTTATAAAATTTCAAATCTAACGAATGGTCTTTAAAAACAGTTTGTATATATATATATATATATATATATTATAAATATATTATATATATATTATATATATATATATATATCTAATATATATATATATATAAACTAGTTTTTATAATTTATTACTTAGTTAATTTGTACAAGTCCTCCAAATTATTTTATACCACTTCTTTGGTACATTTTAGTTCCTCTAAATTGTGTCCATTATTATGTCTAAGTAAGGTGTCTAAGTAACTTGTCCTCACAATAATTTAGATATAAACTTTACAATAAGCTTATTAATAATTTAATTTATAAACTAGATTTATAAATTAACCAATACTTATATAAGGTATATTCTTGTGTTATGTTATATTTTTAACATCAATCCATTACATGAACATATAAATTTGAATCCAAGATTATGATCATTACATTTTATAAATCCACAAAATAAACCCTAGGTGGTGATTAACAAATATAAAATGATTTTAAATATGAAATTGAATAATTAGAAAGATTAGGGGTTATGTTTAGACCTAAATAAAGATGTAAGAAGATGCTACACAAATCAAACCTAAGTATTTAATCCTAAATACTTTCAAGAAAACCTTAATTCTACTTGAAAACCCTAATTATCTTCTTGATATAAACCTTGTATAATCAACACCCAAGCTTCCAAACCACCTTGATATACCTTAGATATTATACCTAAGAACACTAGTATACTTATAATATTTGTTAAAATCAAACTTTGGAAACCCTGGAAAGCAATGTTGAGCCTTGGCTTTTACAAGGGAAACAAAAGAGTATTTTTGGTGAGTTTGCTTGCAAATGGAAAGGTAATAAGTCTTGCATTATGCCTCTTTATATAGTGGAAGTATTTCTTAAACCAACTAGCAAAACCATAGAAGTTTAGTGGTAATGGTACAAGAGTGTAAGGTGCTCTCCTCCTCCCTAGGTGGATGAGATGACATTAGTGGAAGATTTAAACATGTGCATTATTTGAAAGTATAATTTGAAATCGTTTGGTGTTTTATTCTTTGTAGATCCGGCCCTAGTGGTTATAAGAGTAGAAAATGATTTAATTTTGGGTATTGAGTATAATAGTGGGTATTTGTTTAAGTATAGATAGGTATTGGTGCTTCTGTGTATGCCTAAATGTATTTTATTGCGAAACGTAAACGTTTTTCATAACCAATAAAAATAAAATATGAAAAGTTATAAATTATCCTTGTAATAATTATATGACACTTGCTTGATATAAACTTTTAGTTGTTTGATGCTCATTTATGTTGAATGTTGATTTTTAGTTTACGCGATTTAACAAAATAATGGAAATTAAAAGCAAACGCGTAAAAGCCTAAAAATAAATAATGGAAATAATTGAGTCGCAAAATGACCTGAAATGACGAATTGTTACAATTGTGAAGAAACATTATAGAAACTAGCTTTATCACTTCATCCTGATAAGAATAAGTTTGTAGGTACAGAAGGGGCATTCCAGCTCGTTTCTCAAGCATGAAATCTGTTAGCCGCACAAATGGCGTAACAGAAGGAATTTAATCTCAAAATCTCATTTGCTTATTTATTCGCAAAATAGTCAACTTTATATAATCAGGTTTCTTGACTTAAAATAAGGTATCAAACAGCAAATAAGCTAAAATAAACCTAGTCCTAAACCTAATAAGCTTTAATGACTTAAATAGTCAACTTTATAAAGTCAACTTTAATAGTGATCATATAATATTACTTACCCTTCTTGTAGATCTTCGACACCAAATAGGAAAAGTGAAAGATGTGGGTTTCTTGACTCCAAATGAAGCAATAAAGTTGATTAGAGTCTGTTTGGTATGGCTTAACCTGCCCGGGTGTTCTGTTTGCTGTAATCTCATAAGATAATTTAGCGGTGGTAGGGGTGTCTACTTGCTCATTCTCATCTTGTTACTTCACAGGGGATGGCATTTCACTTCTGCATGAGAAAGTTGATTTTGTTGCTACTCTTGGTGGGATGAAACTGTGCTTTGGGTATGTACTTCCATTTCCATTTCTTTTAGCACAATTTATATGAATCATACAAAAATCGTTTTGGGTCTACCCAAATTTGCTTTGCTCTTTACGACTCAAACTGGTTTTTGAACCGTTACGCAACCCTCTACATGACTGCAACTATTCCTGTTAGCCTCAATTTATTGAGTCGAACAAGGAAGCTCGGTCACTCTACGATGGAGCTTCGGTCTTTAATTAGTTAATGTTGTAACAGGATAATATCGGGAATCGGGCTCGATAGTTAATCTAATATTGTATATGTTTCGGGTTTAATCCCAAACAAAACCCGAGCCCGGGTCCTAGTTAAATATCCCGCGCGTCACATTAAATGTGTAGGGGTATATATATATTTAGATATTTTCTTTTCAGAAAATATCTCATATATATAGATATTTTCTTTTTAGAAAATATCTAGTTTTTCATAATTTCAATATATCTTTTTTCTCTCATCTCTCTCTCTCTTTTCCTTTCGTTATCTCTTTTCTTAGTTCTTGATTCGTGTTGTGATTTTATGAAGTGAAGTGTTAATCGGGTTCCTACAATTGGTATCAATCGCCTCGGGTGGGTTTAGTGATTTATTTGTGGTAATGTTTTTAAGCTTATCATTCTACAAATTTGTTTGTTTTCATTTCGGGATATTTTAATTTCTATAGATTTGGCTTATGTTTTTTTTCCTGCTTATTTCAACACAGTCAAATATGTCATACAAACCAACACATTGAATTGCTTTACAATTTTGAAAGTGGGCTTACTGTTCTACGAGTCATTTTTGGGATTACAACACACTTGTGTTTTTTCTTTTTTTCAATTCAAAAAGAAATAGTTGACAGCTTATTTGTATTTTGTTTCGTGGGTAAAAATATTACACGAGCTTATTTGAGCTTCTCTTCGTGGCTTATTTGTGGTCACGTTTTTGTGGATCGAAACAAGTTCAATCTTGCCTGAAACAAGCGTCGAAGTATCGTGTACACAAGGTGTTTGATATATTGCCTCAACCGAACGAGTGCTCTTACAACTCGAACCGAACGAGTAACTTTTTAAGTTGCACCGAACGAGCAACATTTCAAAGAGGACCGAACGAGTGGAAAACGTTAGAACCGAACGAGTGGAAAACTTAAGATCACCGAACGAGTGGAAAATTTTTGAGCCGAACGAGTGTAAACGTCTTGAGCCGAACGAGTGCAAAAACTCAAGGACCGAACGAGTGAAAACTCAAGGACCGAATGAGTGTTTCTTTAGTTGAACCGAACGAGTGAAAGCACTAGCACCGAACGAGTTTTTTTTCTAGCTTGAACCGAACTAAATCAACCACGAGAACAAAAATCTTCACGTTTTAACAAATTTTTGGTTTTCGGTTTCGAGTGGCGTTAAACGACGGGACTTAAGAATTATATCATCGTGTTCGTGTCGTCGTTTCGATCAACGTGGTATATTTGGTTTTTACCGACGATAACCGTACACCTCCGAGGGATTAAATTTACATTCTTGGGAAATAGTGTGAATACTAAGTTTGCAAAGCCATCAATCTTGGGAAAACCGGTTGGACAACCACTCAAAAACCAATCTGTTGTTAGACAGCCGACTGCGTTTAAGTCTGAAAGACCTAGAATTTCAAAACCACGGTTTGCCTCCCAAGTTGATGTGAACAACGACTTGTCAAAACCAGTCACTACACATCATTTGCCTAAAGGAAGAGAATCTGCCCCTGCAAGACCTCATCACATGATTGCACCAAGCTCATCTAGGTATAGCTCAAACGACATTGTTCATAATCACTACCTAGAGGAAGCAGTCAATAAAGGAAGCTCGTTCCCGTGTTCAAGACCTCACTTCGGGGGAGATTGTTAGCCTCAATTTATTGAGTTGAACAAGGAAGCTCGGTCACTCTACGATGGAGCTTCGGTCTTTAATTAGTTAATGTTGTAATAAAATATTATCGGGAATCGGGCTCGATAGATAATCTAATATTGTATATGTTTCGGGTTTAATCCCAAACAAAACCCGAGCCCGGGTCCTAGTTAAATATCCCGCGCGTCACATTAAATGTGTAGGGGTATATATATATATATTTAGATATTTTCTTTTCAGAAAATATCTCATATATATATAGATATTTTCTTTTAGAAAATATCTAGTTTTTATAATTTCAATATATCTTTTTTTTCTCATCTCTCTCTCTTTTCTTTTCTATCTCTTTTCTTAGTTTCGATTCGTGTTGTGATTATATGAAGTGAAGTGTGAATCGGGTTCCTACAATTGGTCCTATTTTTGAGGGGGAGTTTTTCGAAAAACAAAGTTTTAATGTTCTTGGATACATCATCAACGACCATTCTTATGTATTCAAAACATTATCAAAATCGAATGAATTTGTCCAAACCATTCATGCTGATAATATTTTCTCCCACGGATTTTTCAAGACATATTTTAATCACAAGGTATTTCAAAAACTAAGTGTTTATTATTTAAAATAAGGGGAGAAAATGTATTTAAAATATGATCTAATTGACTCAATGTGCTGAAAAGGTTTTATGGTTCGATCTTATACCCAACAACATCTTAATTTCACGACGATTCTGAAGTCATAAGGTGGTTAGGTTAGGAATCAATCCTATGATCCAACCAGAACTGGAGGATCTACCCAAGGATAATCCAAAGTTAGAAATAGCAGTCCTTAGGTATGATTGGAGATGAATGTATATGGGAATAATGCCGACTAAGATTGAGCTAACACTGGAACAATCACAACAAGGTGTTAGTAATGACGTCTTGGTAAGCATTGAAGGCGTTGAAGAATTAAAAAGAAATGTATGGATAAAGGGTCTAAACAAAGAAGCCCTCCACACAACTTAAGGCAGAAACCGGGTCAATACATATGCTGTCAGAATCACAAGTTGATTGCTGACATTGAAAACGACATCATGGACCCAGTGATGCAATGCACAACCCTTCCCATCCATTCGGGTTTCTCTCAATAGAAACTTGTCTCATTTGTCACGGAGATACACACGACTTCTATTGACTTTCTCACTCCGAGATTGTTGATATTGAATAGGTGGCAATCTGCTCCAGCCTCCGAGTACTAAAACCAAAATGCACTAATCGAGTCTAGAGCCAAGAGATCAATCAAAATCTCGTTAGGACACATTCCATTTCAAACACTTGTTGAACATCATCAGGTTCACAAGCTGTTATCAAGAGTCCTACGCATTAACAATACTACCTACTTCCGTGAGATTTGCCTAGAACTTCAGAGTGATACGCTTGAGAGTATACACAATGACGTATGGAAATCCTTCCAGTGTTCATCTTCAAACAGCACTTATGGTAGGTGACTTGCGAGATTCTATATGAATCAAACTTGTGACAACTGGATATCGATTTGGTCCAGTAAATGAATTGACGGTTGATGAATTTTGATAAAAACATGACACTCTCGATGTGTTACAAAAACTCTTTAACGAGTGACACGTCGATTGATTTTAAATCAAACTTTCTCGTTTATCACTAGAACGTAAACCATGCAGGTCAAACGGTGGTAACGACAACCCTCAATCCCTTCAAATTGCTCAATCTACGAAAGACATACTATCTAGAAAGCATCCATGGATTTAAATGATCAAAGAACTTCCGCAAACTCTGATTTGAAGCTTTCAAAGATATGCTCAAAGTTTGAGCATGTTGGGTCAAAAAACAAAAAGGATCGCAAGATGGCAATAGACGTTAAAGACTAAAGACCAAGAACACTCGAGCTTAAACGACAAAAGCAATCTCACTGATCTCATGAAGGAGTGTCATCAATGAACTCACTTCGGGGGAGATTGTTAGCCTCAATTTTATTGAGTCAATAAAGGAAGCTCGTTCCCGTGTTCAAGACCTCACTTCGGGGGAGATTGTTAGCCTCAATTTTATTGAGTCAATAAAGGAAGCTCGTTCCCGTGTTCAAGACCTCACTTCGGGGGAGATTGTTAGCCTCAATTTATTGAGTCGAACAAGGAAGCTCGGTCACTCTACGATGGAGCTTCGGTCTTTAATTAGTTAATGTTGTAATAAAATATTATCGGGAATCGGGCTTGATAGATAATCTAATATTGTATATGTTCCGGGTTTAATCCCAAACAAAACCCGAGCCCGGGTCCTAGTTAAATATCCCGCGCGTCACATTAAATGTGTAGGGGTATATATATATATATTTAGATATTTTCTTTTCAGAAAATATCTCATATATATATAGATATTTTCTTTTTAGAAAATATCTAGTTTTTTATAATTTCAATATATCTTTTTTCTCATCTCTCTCTCTTTTCTTTTCTATCTCTTTTCTTAGTTTTGATTCGTGTTGTGATTATATGAAGTGAAGTGTGAATCGGGTTCCTACAGTTCCTAAAATAGTGTTTAGTGAAGGTTATGGTCAAGCATTTCATGAAAGAATATTGGATAAGTGGGGGATAGTGGATGTCGATAATTGTTGCAGTTGTGCTCAGTTCTTGGTAAAAGACCAAAAAATATTTATATATTTATTTTCAAAATTACTAATGGGAACTTTTGTTTTTCTTCTACAATCCATATTGACATTTGTTTATTTAAACTTTTTGTACAGGTGGATAGTGGAAGCGCAGATGGTGAAAGACTCTACATCATTGGAGGTTCGGCTAATGGTTATACTACACTCGCTGCGCTCGCTTTTACAAAAACATTTAAGGCTGGACCTTCGTTGTATGGTGTAAGTGCTCATTCCTTTATAGAAATGCGACCTTGTATTTAAATGTGTCGTTATGTTTAGCTTTGATTTCGAACATCTTGTGATGTTTGGTTGTTCACATGCTTTATTAGAAGTGCTTTGACTATTAGTATAATATCTAGTATGTTCTTCAATAGTAACACTATTGGAAACCCACGTTAAGTTTAAGTCAAGTCACGCCAGATTGTCCAACAAAACTTTGGTTTAGTTTCATTATGATGCAGTAGATATAAAAATGTGATGCAGTAAGATTATCAGTTTAACAAACTGTTATTACCCTAAATACATGTTCTCTCTACAATATTATACGACTGAATAATGTAGTTTTTTGTGTTCTAGCATTCTTCCTGACAATTCTGGTTTCCCTAACATAAGATCAGTGGCTAGTGTTTAGGCATAGTTTTAAAGTGACTCTGACTATCAATAACAGTTATTTAGGGTAAGATAAGATCACTATCTAGTGTTTGGGCGTTTGGCAACCCTTAGTTTACATGCACCTTTTAAATAATTCAAAATTTGTAAAACTCTCCATTCAACTGATTATCTAAGAACTATACTATATACTTTGGTTTGTAATAGTTTAATTCTATATCACATAATCGCATTCAAAATGCAATGCCAAACACACCTTTGAATCTGTTTGTAGTTTCTCAGGTAACATTCTGTTGGAGGTTGTTGCAGGTGCAGTAGGCTTAGCTTGATCATTTTCATCATACTTTGCAAGTATGTTTAGTTCTAACCCATATTTTTTTCGCATTATTCATTTGCAGAAGGTTTCAATCTATTATACCCAGTTGTAGTAGAAATCTTATTCATTGCCAACATGGTAGCAATGAGAGGTACTAAACTCACATCAAACTAGAACATGGTACTTTCAATAATTAGTTCCTTAATCATACTTTTCATAATCATTGTTGGGTTTGTACATGCCAAGTCATCAAATTTAGAACCCTTTTTCCTTATGGGCCTGAAGGTGTATTTAGAGCTTTAGCTGTTGTTTATTGGTTGTATACTGGTTTCGATATGGTTGCTAATATGGCTAAAGAGACTAAAAAACCAGCTAAGGATATACCGTTAGTTTTAGTTGGTTCCATGTCGACTACTCCCTCCGTCCCAAAATTATTGTATCCCGACAAAAAACACACAGTCTAATAAAAATGCATTTATTACTACTTTCTCTTTCTTACTTTTTGACAGAATGATAGTTTTACCCTTAGCTAATTAATTAAAGTATTTTTTAAAGTTTTTAATAATAATTTCAAACAAGGGTAATATAGTAAACTTGATCAAACTTCCTTATCTATTTTTAGTAGTGGACAATTAAATTGGGACATCTCAAAAAGGAAATGTGGACATTAAAAATATGACGGAGGGAGTATAAGTGTGGTTTATTATTTAATGACACTGCTTAACTTTGTTTTTCTGTAGTTATTGACTAACTAAGCTGAAGTATTAAGTCTTTTTTGTTAGTTGGATGGTTGAGTTGGTTTGAGAGAACGTTTTTAACTCTGTAGCAACATGCTATAAAATATTTGAGCTTAAGCTGTAATTCACACGGGTATGGGAATTATGAAGTGGATTGAAACACACATGTGTAGGACATTCATCATTGATGAATGAGATGAGGATAAGTTAATGAAATGTGATATTCTGGATCTAGATATTAAGGACGGTAAAGGAAGATATTAGGAACAATTTCATAGAAGAGAGTGCTTATGATTAGACTTTTAAATGTTTTAGTTCTTTACGATTTCTATTTTTGGTATAGGAACTAGCTAAATAGTTAGCTTCTAAAGGTATATAGGTCATGGTATTTTGTGTTATGGTTTTGTATTATGTTTTGTTGTTAACAAGGTTTTTAGGCCAAATTAACCTTGTGAAGATCAGGCGTGAAATGAGAGAAAAAAAGTTGGTTTATAATAATTTTATCAAGTGCGTGCTGACTTATTACTGCATTGACACTTTAAGTTCACTACATCACGGTCATCTTATCAAGTGCATGTCGACTTATTAATATTAATATTTGTGCATCATAGTGTATATTTCATGTGTTTGACATTATAAATATCGGGTGCATCACAGTTTAAATATTTGGTGCACCAAAGTTGTTTTTTTACTGCATTATAGTTAAATATGCGATGAATCACAATGTAAATATTTGGTGCATCGCAGTATAAATTTTTATTTTACTTTATGTAGTATTAGATTCTTACCTTTTTAGTTTTTTTTCTTTAGGTAATAATGATTGGTTGGTTGGAAAGTGAAAACACCTATTTGGTAAATGGATGAGTTCTCATCTCACGCTCAACGAAGAAGAGCAAGCAACCATTGAAGCCATAGAAAGATGGGATGAGAGGATCTACTCATAAAGCAACATGATTTATCTATTCGTTTATTTTTTAATTTTTTGAAATAAGTACTTTGTAGATATTAAATAATTACTTATAATATATGTTTTCAGTTGTAAAACATATATCATTTATTACTAAAATTAATTCAATAGAATCTCATTGTTCATGAAGTATCCTCATTATCATTTCTATTCACCTTTAATGCATCATAGTTATCGCATCATGGTGTTATTGCTTAGTGCATCATAATGTAGTAAAATAACAATGTGATGCAGTAGATTTATACATTGTGACACAGTTAATAACATATTGATGTAATAGATTTATACATTGTGATGTAAAAGATTTATACATTGTGATGTAGTAGATTTTATACATTGTGATACAGTAAATTTATAACATTGTGATGCAGTAGATTTATACATTGTGATGCAGTAGATTATTCATTCTGATGCAATAGATAACATTGTGACTCACTAGATTTATACATTGTGATGCAGTAGATTTATAACATTAAATTTTACAAATATTTAAACGGAACATTTCAAGTACTAGTAGGGTATCAAATGAATTATTAAATGTCATTAATGTATAAAACATAACAATGTTATTAGAGATAATTTTTTAGGTACATACGGCATTTTGAAAGTAATGTAGTAGTAATAAAACATTGTTTTTAACAATCCACGAGTATCAACCGAAAATCCTTGTCACGCGTTTAGTAATCCTTTAACGCAATTCGTCTCTCAATATACTCCTCATCAACAACCAGTGCATCATAGTTACAATGTTACTACATTACCATTCAACATACCAATGCATTAAATTGTAACTAATATTAGATCTAGTGTATCATATTTTTATATTTAGTGCATCACTATGTTTGTTTTACAATCTTATGCACTAGTTATATACGTTGTGATGCACCATTTGTATATACTATGATGCACTAGTTGTATACACTGTGATGCACTGGTATCATTAGTGTATCACAGTTAATAATATAATGCATCAAAGTAAATAATTTAGTACATCACACAATTAATAATTTTGTACTTTGTTTTTGTTATTCAATTTTTTATATTCAAGTGAAATATATATAATGTGATGCACCGGATTTTTATATTGTGATGCACTTTCTATAAACATTATGATGCACCAGTTCTATACATTGTGATGCACCGATATTTCCAGTGCATCACATTCAACAATTTATGCATAGTTTATTTTTTTTCTATTCTATAGTGTTTTGTTAACTTTATTTCAGATGTCTTTCTTTCATATAATATAGTTATGTAGTCGATTTAAACCATTAATGCAGTACCTATACAAATGCTTAGACCGTTAGTATATTAAGTATATTTTCATTTTTGTTTATTTTTGTTGTGATGCACTTTGATATAACACTGTGATTTATTTTTTACAAAAAAAGACGGTCACCCTTTAATTTACAGACGGTTTCATCACAAGGCCATAAAGCCACAAGTTGGTGCACTGCCACCACAAGATTTTAATGTTTTACGTCTAATAGCCGAAGTATATGCTAAAGAATTTTCCAAGAGAAGGACATGTGTTGTATGTGGAGAGAATTGAAGCCATGACTCTAGGACGTGTGGTGTATGTGGAGAGAACGAAAGCCATGTCACACCTCGTCAGCGGCGGAAACACGGGATGCGACGATACCATTCATCGCACAAGATACAAGATCATACACTTTATATTTTACATTCATGAAACTTAAGTTTACATAAACTTTACAAGTTAAAAACTTGACAAAATACAATAATCATGACCATCTCGACCCAGTCCCCTTGGGTTACATCTTTTCTCGTCCAATACCATTGACATACCTTTGATTTGACACACCTAAAAATGATACTAAAAAACGTCAACAATAATGTTGGTGAGCTTGTAGGTTTGACCTTAAACCTAAAAGTTGTGCCAATATTTCAACAGTGGACAATAGTGCTATATGACAGTGAATATATGCAAACAACCTTAGCATCACCGCTAATCAATAACCATATGTCACTTACGCACCTAAAGGGCCTATCAGCTGGAGCACTAAAATTAAGGCAGGACCACACACAAACCTAGGTAGGCGTACCCACCCGCTCCAATAATCACACAAATACTGGGTAGGCGTACCCATCCGATCCAATAATCACATAAATACTGGGTAGGCGTACCCATCTGATCCAAACAATAATGCATCACATAATATTCACATAGTAGTCATAAGCACATATCTTGTCCCAAAAACAAAACCACATTTCACAAAAATCAGTTCAAAACATTTTAAAACACATTTGAGTATCATTTTCCCTCAACGGAAAAACAATAAAAACTGGGGCTACGAGAACTCACCTCATTCAACAATCAAAAACAACCGCACAATCTCAAATAAGGAAGAACAAAATCAATCTCTACGCAAGCGCACAATGTACCCGGAAACGACCTAATATATACTCACTATATCAATACTCGTACAAAATCATCTTATTGTACAAGTGTTCGTCTTTACTCACGCAAAATCCTCATTTTTTATCCTAAAATCCCATTTCTAATTTATATCATTCCAACCTCATTATCTCATACAGTAACTCATTATAAAACCGTCGTCTTATCACTAAGACTTTACTTCGATATCAACACTTTATCTCAAATTATGGTTGTGTGGTAATTACGCGAAAATGACTCAAAACACTTGGGCAAAGTGCGACTTCAATACAATAAAGCTCAAACGCCTCAAATCGTTAAACGATACAATCAACCAAAATATTCCGCAAAAACTGACGAAAAAGAATGAGCAAGAGCTCAAAAGCCGAAGATAAATAATCCACATTTCCATAACCGATAAGATATATATATATATATATATATATATATATATATATATATATATAAATACTTAATTCTTTAAATAAAATATAATATTTTCTTATCATTTTAGTCTATTATCAGGCTAACGGGGTACAACTTCTCGTCATTAAATATGTCCAATGGCTTTTACTTCGACACTCAATCTCCCATAATACTTATCCTTTACACCCTCAATAAGATTCACACAATGATTATAAATATTAAATATTTGAAAGAAAGCTTCGAGGAAAACATATTTTTATTTTGCATTAAATTCTCAAGTAAAATGACTTTTAATTATTAAAATCCTTGAAAATTTCCTTTTTTAAACAACGTTTCTAAATATAAATTTCTTTTGAAAATTCGGCATGACCCATACGTTTTTATGACTTTTTCCAAGGCCTTAAACCTTAATCCAAACACTTTTTCACAAATCCGACATTGATACTTTCAACACATTTTATCAAAACGTAGCAAAATAATCCCTTTACATTCGACAAGTCCAACATATTATTCTTAGTCCAACACAATTCCTTTAGTCCATTTATAAAGTCCACAAATTCATTTACTAGTTATTGGGTCTTATGGCCCTTTATGGTCTTAAATGCTTAGCCCGATAGCAAAACTTAGTCCATACTTCTTTTCAAGAATCCAAAGTAAAAATCAAAACCCAATGGACCTTAAGCCCATTAAGTCGTAACAAACATAAATCGAAATCCCATATCTGTGGCTCATTAAGCCGGAACAATAAGCTATAAGCTCATAATAGTATATATATATATATATATATATATATATATATATATCGTAAACCAATGAACCATAAGCTTATAAAATAATAAGCCTAAAACCAATAAGCCATAAGCTTATAAAATAAGCCGAAAATCATAAGCTTAAAATAAGCCAAAACCAAAACCAAATAAGCTATAAGCTTAACCAAAACCAAGTCCAATAACCAAGTTCATGTGGGCCGAGCCCACCTTGGCGTCGGACCAACAAAACCAACCGCACCCTTATTGGGCCGAACGAAACCAAACACACCCTTATTGGGCCGAACGAAACCAAACGGGTCAGTTGGGCCGAGCCCACACCGAAACCATCCACACAGAATATCTCATAAGTCCAATAAGCTATTCCTTAGCTTATTAAATTAGCAAAACCTCCAAATAAGCCCTTAAAAGCATTTTTATAAAATTGAAAAATTACCACAACAACCATTTTATTTAAACTCAAAATCTTTTCTTTCTTTCTTTTATAAGCCGACGCAACCAAACACCCTTTTCCTACCTTTTTCAATATCAAGACCCTACTTTTTTGACGATCAAGTTGTACAACTACTAATAACTCATCATAATAAGCTTAGAAGTATAATAAAATTTTAAGTTTAGAAAACTTACCAAAATGGCGAGATTGGTTCGGTTTAGACGCGAAAGGAACGAATTTGTACACCTTTTTATATAACCCGTGTCTACTAACTATCAACCCACTAACTATTTTTAACCCGTGTTCTTGTGAAAATATTCAAAATCTTGTTCTTCTTCTTCCTTGGGTTCGTCCGGATATAGAGAGAGAAAAGGAGAGATTTTTTTTGTTTTTGATTTTCAAAATGGTGCATGAACAAAAAATGTTTGAGGTGGTGGAATAAAAAGGGTACTATACAAGACATGCTTGCTTAAAAATAGCCATTTGGTCTCCTCTTGACTTCTTTGACCAATTGGATCTTAGGGAGGGTCTCGGGTCTTTCTTTTTGTGTCGGGATCACTTAAAAACTTAATTTTCATCTATTTAAAACGTCAACCAAACTTAGTTATCATTTCTATTGCGTTTAAAATCATTTTCCCATAAACCTGTGTTATTCACATGACACTTATCACATTAGACTGCTACAGAAATCCATTTTGAGCTGTTATCGGCCGACTCCGGACCAAAAACATGAATTTTTGACAAAACTCAACCGAACCTTACTCATCCATTTAAAAACACTTCAAATTGCAAAATATGGCTTGACAACTTATATTCACCTAAAATTTCACCTTTTTACGACTGTTACAGTCTTTTACAAAATTTCATGAAAACAATCGTTTTCTGATAACTTTCAAATGTCACACTCATGATTTATGATTTAAATCAACGTTATTTCATTATTATGAATTTATTAAATAAATAAACCCATTAACACCTTCCCAACTTCATTAAATCTCCACACTCGAATAAACTGTCATGCCGGTACGCGTTGCGTGATGATTTTTCGCTAAACGCTGGAAAGCTTCTCGAAAAGTATTGAAAACCTCAAAACCACTCTAAAACAAGAAAACGAATCAACAATGATTCATTTACAAACTCAAAACTTCACCAGACTCTCGGTTAAACCGAAACCGCTTTACACAATAATAGTCAACATAAGTCAACTTTTCAGCTTTCATAAGGAAAACTAACAAGATCGAAAGACTTCAAAATACGAAACTATAATAATTTATAATACTTATCCTTGGAAATATTACCGGTTATCACACATCTTCATCAACTCCAATATGTTTCATGGTAAAAGCTTCACCAACTTAAGCATGGTTATGGCATCGTCGTCTTTCTCATCTTAACTTCGACACCATAAACTTGCTTTCCAAAAATGACATTGTGAAAGGTCTACCAAAGTTTAAGTATGTAAAGGATCAATTGTGCTCATCTTGTGAAATGGGTAAAGCAAAGAGAAGCACCTTTAAGACAAAAAATGTTCCAAGTTCGAAAGGACGATTACATTTGCTTCATATGAACTTATGTGGTCCTATGCGGATTGAAAGCATCAATGGAAAGAAATACATTCTGGTAATCGTAGATGACTATTCAAGATACACATGGAATTATTTTCTGATATCCAAGGATGAGACACCAGAAGTACATATCAACTTTCTAAAGATGATTCAACAAGGTCTTCAAGCTCAAGTTATCAATGTTCAAACTGACAGAGGCATAAAGTTCTTAAACAAGACACTCCAAACCTACTTTAAATAAGAAGGAATTTATCTCCAAACGAAAATTGTTTGAACACCTAAACAGAATGGCGTTGTTGAAAGACGGAACCATACTCTGGTTGAGGCTACTCGAACAATGCTTTCGGCTTCTAAACTTCCACACTTATTTTAGGCTGAAGCAATAGCAACCGCATGTTACACCCAGAATAGATCTCTCATAATCCCCAAACACGAAAAGACACCATACCACATCAATAATGACATGAAACCTACTCTCAAATACCTTTACATATTTGCCTGCACATGCTACCTAGTTAGAGATGGTGAAAATCATGACAAGATGAAAGAGAAGGGGGATCTGTGCATTTTTGTCCGGTATGAAACTCAATCGAAGGGATACAGAGTTTATAACACCCCCAAAATAGGTCGCAATGGAATTATGTCCGGGAGCGTTATTTCATAAGTACATTGCACAAGCTATGAGAGAACGACATCTAAATGAGTCATTTGAAAAATAATCTCGTTGATTTAATTTAAATTGAACTTGTTATATATAACAACCCAGAATTTTCATCAAATATAAAATCAACCTATTTTATTATGACCACAATTGTACGGGGAAATTTTTCGCTTTATTACATTACTTGCATTGCCAATATCTCAATATGCAATGTAACTTGCATAACTAAAGTAGACGAGCTCACGCAACCTACCTATGCCAATCCTATCTTCATATATGTTAAGAAAACATCATAACATGTCAAGTCAATATCTTAATATTTTACAAAGTACATTACTCCTATAATGTACCATTCGCAACGTTATATCAAGACAGGCTTTAAACCGTTATCATATACCTCTAAACCCTAATTCCATGAAAGGTTAATATCTAAAGTGAATGCACAAGCTACTAAAGCTCATGTACAAGTAATATAACATCTCATTTGAATACATATTCCCTCCAAAATAATGTACAAGTCATTTAAAGCATAATGTACAAGTCATTAATGCACGACATCTAAAATAGCCGTTTCACCTCTGTTTTCCTAAACAATCTTGTACAATCTATCAAGTACAAGTTATAATAAAGTTATATACTTTATTTACATTCCATAATCATCCTCATTTCATAAGATTTCATGAAATGAAACCTAGAAACCCTAACCCGAGCTAGTTTCTAAACTATGACCCATTTATTGATTTTTATCTATTCTAAACCTCAACCAACACTCAGATAAGTTGTAATAACTTATATTACAACATTATCAATCATATTCAATCATCATTTCATCATTTCATTACCATTATACATGAATTAAAACCAAGAAACCCTAAACGTGCCCTGAATGGAACATTCGACCCGTTACCCTCATTTTCAATCTGATCTGATTGCTAAAATCTAAAACCACCTAAGAATTCCTTGCTAAAAAATCTTAAATAAGAGACTTGTAAACTATATATCATCATCATATTATAATATACATGAATTGGAAGCTTAAAACCCCGAAAGAAACCATTTTCGTGCCCATTGGAAACCCGTGACTTATTAACTCATTTTCGCCCATTTTAAACCCGAACCACAAACCAAATACTGTTGTAAAACCTTAATACAAGTCTTGTGATCATTAATCTATCATTATATCATCAATGTACTCGAAATCCAAGCTCAAAAACTCATTTCGAGCCATAGTTTACCCGCGACCTCTTTTCTTGCAAAATGACCCATTTTAAGCTTTTCTTTGCAAACAAGCACCTCATGACTCACCTCCTTACTTCCTATAGCAACTTACAAGCAAGTCTAACACATCCCATAGCAGCTTACAAAGCTAAAAATCCCGATTTCGACCCGTTTCCAAGCTATAAGCTCAAACCTAGGTTCTGGATGTTCCACTTCTGCTCATACACTCTTATAATGTTCATATGATCCTAAATAAACTCTTGTTAATGTTTTATAACTCAATTCATGCTCATTTTCTATTTTGATCCAAAACCGTACACCCGAAACTCCAAGGGTATATTTTGCCATTTTTCATTCTCAAGGGTCTAAAATGTAACATTTTGAAAAAGTAAAAAAATTTATTCAAAACATTACAAGACATAACTTTAATTAACGCTTGTCGTGCTTAACATTTCCAGTTATTGAGCAAAACGCTTAAAACCGATTATACCGTATCACAATACTAGGGAGCTTCATATTAAGGAGTTTCATCTTGGTATTACGTTCTGACTGAGTTGTTGGGTTTACGATTTAAAGTGCCCTAGCTCAGGGCCGTCTCTAAATTTATAAAAAATTTGAGGGCCCTGGACGAAATCAAATAATGAGGCCTTTTCGAGAATAAATGTTGAATATAAAGTGTCACTGTTTATAAGATATAATGCAATTAGTTATCTAAACGTTCAAACATATTACTAATTTAAGACACTTTCTCCTCTAAATACATTTTTTTTGGGAAAAATATGTGTACACATGCATATAACGGTTAACGGGACAAATTTTGGGGCCCCTAAAATTTTTGGGGCCCTGTGCGGTCGCCCACCTTGCACACCCACAAAGACGGCCCTGCCCTAGCTCCTCAAACGTTTACTGAATGACTTCTGAATTATGATGGCCCGAACGGTGATACAATAATTCCAAACTCTTCAATCAAACTCATAACTCTCTGAACCAAAGTTCTAAAGTACAACCTTCCTAAGACTTGACATATTTACTCAGGTTGCGTGACGTGGTTGTTTACTATCATTTGCTATATCAACCTTCCCTGTTAAGGGTACTATTATGTCCACTTTTCAAAGTGGCAAGGTTTACTTTGAATATCTTTTAAACTAGAAGGACCAAACTCGAAAAAGTGCAAAACTCCAAGGGTAATATTTGCCATTTTCATTCTTAAGGGTCTAAAATGTAACATATTGAAAAAGTATAAAAACATGTTCAAAACCTTACAGACATAACTTTAATTAACACTTTGACGTTTATCGTTTCCATTATCAAGCAAAACACTAAAACTAATTCTAACCGTATCACAAAAATATGGAGCTATTCCATATTAAGGGTATCGTCTTTGTATTACGTTCGACTGAGTTGTTGGGTTTACAATATCAAGTGTCCAAAGCTCCTCAAACGTTTACTGGAATGACCCTGAATTATGGATGACCCGAACTGTGATACAATACTCCAAAATAAATCAATCAAGATGATATTCATTATTAATGTCAAACAAATTCAATCAAACTAGACTTGACATATTAACCAACCAGTTTGCGTGTGCCGAAGATGTTACTTCATTCCATATAACCTTTGCAATCACTCAATTTCCCTATACAAGTTAAGAGTGAGTTCAAAACCTTTCATTTCAATCTCTTAATATGATTTATAAACCTGCGAGGGGGATACATGCTATAAACCATGAATGCAATAGTTTTCTGTATGCTATTTCCCGATTTATTATTAGCCTAAGTAACCTATTTGCCTTAATTCCCCAAATATCAATGAACCGTTAATTACTCTATCGAGTGAGCGCGAATTTGTGAAATAGATCTATTTGGGTTTGGACTCCCCTTGGAGTACCCAGATATCGGTAACCAATTGCACATCAATTAAAATATACTGCTGGTGTTTTGGCAAAGTTACCCGTTGGGCTATAACGTATCAAATATATCCCAAGGCTTCGGATTCATGAGCTAATAGCAATAATATTTATTTTATAACGGGTGTATAACAACGTAACCCAATATCAAATTTGCATTCAAACTAATATAACTGAAAACCTATGAATATCACTCAACCTTTGTGTTGACTTATAGCATGTTTTATCTCATGTATATTAAGCAACTTATGAACATTGGCCTCGTAGTGGCCACGGATTGAAGATGCAAAATTGTTATCATTTCAAACTAAATACAATATTCTTTAATTCTGGAACCGTTGCCTAATTTTATGGTATTTTTAAAAAACTCTGATTTTAATGAATCTAACTACATTTTCCGAAAACGTAATCTTTTGAGTCGTTTTCTATGATTATAATTTTGTACTAAGAATAAAACCCCTGATTAGCTTTTCCGCTGCTATATTTGTAAAAATGGGGGTGTTACAACTACAATCACTCATATCATGTACATACTTCATTTTCTCAATCTAACGAGTAAGAACTACAGCACCTCCCTTACCATCATATTCCTTAGGGTTACAAGCTAAGAACTCCTTATATGAACAACCTACCCGGTTGCCATTCACTATTACATTCCCAACGTTCTCCTGAACGTTCTCATTAACCACATTACCATTCTCATTTCTAACATTTCCTCGGTTACTAACCTGAGCCAACATAGCGGGTAAGAGGTTCTGCAGTTGTTGGGCAATGATTGTTGAGAAGTCGGGTGCTCCCCCATTGGTTCCCTCTACATTCTCATTGACTCCCTCTATACCCCCATTAGCTCCCATACCTTGGTCATTTCCTTGACCATTCAAATCATCAAAACGCTCATCATTACCTTCCCTATGTCTTCTACCACTTCCACCTCTACCAACCCATACACCCGCTCCCCCTCTTAGTGATTCGGCAGCAGGCCGGCCAGCACTTTGGGTCCTCATCCTTGGCGGCATTATCTATACGAGGGAGAACATGGGCAACATTTTGCATATATATAGAATGACTTACTATATATATAGATATACACATAACACCATCCTACGATGTCAACATCGATTTGTGTGAACAACATTACTAAGTATGAGTGAGTTGTGATACGCTTATAACTACGTTGGCCACCGTACTTATATTCACATCCTTTCCTAGTCATATTCAATATTGAGCTGATACATTTCAATGACTGACATAACTAAAACACCAAACTGCGATCACACAAAAGCACACAAAAGTGAAACACCGCGCACATAGATCCTATACGCAATTAAACGACAGATCTTAGGTTATAGTCTAGGCCAATCCACCTAGTTCTCTATAACCTTGGCTCTAATTACTAATCTCTCACACCCTGACAAAGGCAAAAATTCATGGATGCAACATAATGATCAATCATAACACAAGATACAAAATAGAGAAGACTACATTGCATAAACTCCAAGTGCTATGAAGACCATCAACGTAGAACAACTCGAGTGATGTCCCAAATCGCAACTAAAATCCACAATCTCTTACAATTATTCAACTGCACACACAGGGGACCATAATCCAAACTTAATCCAAAACATCCAAATACTAAAATCAAAACAACAAGCACGCAAGACTTCACACGAAATTCCACTCGAGATACTTATAAGTCTGCTATCACAATCACCAAACCATTCTTCTTTCACTTCACCTAAAAATGATACTCGAAAACGTCAACAATAATGTTGGTGAGCTCGTATATTTAACCTTAAACCCAAAAGCTGTGCCAATATTTTAACAATGGACAATAGTGCTATATGACAGTGAATATATGAAAACAACCTTAACATCACCGCTAATCAATAACCATATGTCACTTGCGCACCTAAAGGGCCTACCAGCTGGAGCACTAAAATTAGGGCATGACCACACACAAACCTGGGTAGGTGTACCCATCCACTCCAATAATCACGCACATACTGGGTAGGCGTACCCATCCGATCCAATAATCTCACAACACTGGGTAGGCGTACCCATCCGATCCAAAAAATCATGCATAATATTCACATAGCAGTCATAAGCACATATCTTGTCCTAAAAATAAAACCACATTTCGTACAGATCAATTCAAAACATTTCAAAACAAATTTGAGTATCATTTTCCCCCAACAGAAAAACAATAAAAAAGTAGGGCTACGAGAACTCACCTCAAGCAAGTCTTTAGCTACCCAATCTCAATCACACAAGCAAATGCAACGACGCCCGCACACGACCTAGTCCAGTTAATGTCCCAATTTAATCATCCAATTCCAAAACAATCATTACGTTGATGCATAGAGTTTAGATGCGTTGTACAATTACCCAAAACAGTTTTTAGTGGTGTGATGGTTGATGACTTAACTCCATAATCATATCAATCTCATTCTCTGATAATACATACTTATACTATTTAGCGTAAATAGATAAGTAATATAATGAATATTAGACACATCCGAGAAATTTCGGGAAAAATTATATTTTTCGTCTTTTAGTGAATTTATTAAATAAATAAAATAATTAATTATTATTTTATTATTAAAAATCAAAAGTCATGTTTTTAAAAAAATTTCTAAGTATAAACTTTTTACGAAATTTCGACATGACCCATACGTTTATACAACGTTTTCCAAGGTTTAAAACCACATTTTTTCCACATTTTTAACAAATTCGACACTTTTCGACCAAATTCCCAAAATCCCAATCTTTAATACTTTCCAATACTTTTCCTTAAAAACGCTAATAATGACAAAATATCGCTTATTGGGCCTTAAGGCCCAACAAGGGTCCATTAGGACATTTATAAGCCCAAAATATAATTCAAGTCCAGAACTAAGGTCCATTTACATATATAAGTATATACTTATATGTAAAAATAATCCAGACCACAATAAGCCCTCCCATTAAGCCGCGGCTCAAATAAACTTATTGGGCCGTGAGTCCATAAACTCCAAAATACGTATATTAAGCTTGAAAATAAGCTATTAAGCTACGTATCGCTTTTGGTTAC
>BQNB010050608.1:0-12500 GCA_026074375.1 Tanacetum coccineum
CTTTTGCCTTGGTTAAGGGCATTTGGTTGAGATTTGCATTTGAGCTGTTTTATATATACGTACTATTTGCGAATCAGAGTAGAGTAGGGGCTATGAAAACTCACCTTGACATGTAATCGTCAGAGATTGGTAATGGATTAAGGCACGTCAAATAGTGACTCAGTCAAACACCTAAGTTATTACAACAAACCTGAGTTTACATTCTAAATCTTAATGTACAAAATAAATTATGCAAATGGTCAAAGGCATGGTCGTTTATGAGGTAACGTTTTATGTTTTCAAAATGTTATTTAAACCGTTGGCTCTATGGATGACTATACGACAACAAGTACATATATAGGAATTAATACTATTATGCGTCGTAACCTATGTTTATAAGTTTTCTATCTCAGAAAATATAGATATCATTTGTTTGTTACTAAGTTTATATTTATTTACACCGTAGTTGATAATTTAATCCTATAATCATCAGTTTTTATTTATCACGGTTCGTTCGACTCGTTTAATTAAGTTATAAAGATTATACATATTTACCGCTAATACCCTTAATTTTCCATATTGTCACATATAACCCTTAATTCTTTAAAATGATGTTCTTCGAAAGTTTGGTTTTTCATATTTTAATTTCTACGTTTTAAAACCCGAATGAACTTTTAATTATTTTTAATGTCAAAGATTTTATATTAACCGTGTTAATTTTGTTTATAAATTAATTTCGTTATTATTACTCCTAATTCGTCAAAAGTCGTTGTTTCATAGTCTTTTAACTTTCGAGTAATCCTTACCCATTTCGTTTGGGTCTCGACGAGGGACAAATGAAAGACTCGAAAACATGCATGTACACATACTTCTTTATGTCTAAAAATTTATAAGTTAATATCACAAGTATTAATTCAATGATATAACCCCACATGGCCACCCCTTTCCCTTTCTTTTTCTGATTCTGGTCAAGCCCACAGTGGGTTGACAGCCACTGTTGGTGGCGTCTTCTCTTTGTACCCAACGCACCCTTATTATTTGTTTTGGGTCTTTCTTCTTCCCATCTTATACACGAGCATGTATAGTTTAGTTCTCCCATTAAACCCGCATGATCCAGACATAAGTGCTTGATTTTGAGGTTGTTAAATGTTGGGACACGAGGACGATGGTGCGTTGAGCAGACCCAACAGCGGTTGCTGTGGTCACTTCCCTTTGCAACGCAACAGTCACGACAATTCAACTGTCCGTGGTGGCTGTTGGCGTGCATCGGGGATGCGTCTTAGGTAGAAATCACTCACCAACGTGACGGAGTACTAGCATAAGACAACGAGCACGCTGGGCTTGTTTTCACCGAGTCTATGACGCTGCTAATAGCGAGCAACATGCTCGTTGGGGTTCGTCTTGGGTTACTCGGCAACGCACATGTTATAGGTCGAGGTCATCATCTGAGAATTCTGTGATATTTTATACGTAAGTCTAGTGTAATGTTAATCCCTAGTGAGCCTTTATAGCAAGTCATATGCATGTATAAAGTTGGTGCAATTTCCATTGGGTCGTTTACTTGTTGTTACACGATGCTACATCATTGACAAAATTTACTACGCGTTGTTATTTCATGCGTGTCACGGCCGGTATCCTTGCATGCGTACGTACTCATTAACCACGCATGGGTCGTATACAAGTTACGTGAAACCAAGGCTCGTTGAACTACATGGTGCATGTCATATTAATGTTAAACTACGAGGACGACTTACCGGGATCCAAGGGTGCCAACGACGAGGAAAGAAAAGATGGTGATAAGAGGTCGAACTACACTTGGTTGCTACTCCTTCTAGGCCGACGCCCACTTAGCTCTTGCACTCAACGAAACTCAAACTCGAACCGTATAGTTTACTTCTTGTTTTCAGATTTTAGTGGTGATAGATTTGTTCGTGCATGGTTCCTCATTTATACTCCAATTGTTGGCTTGGTTACTAAAATATTGCATGTGAATGCATATTGTACGCACTATTGCACCATAGTGTTATTTCTAATACTGTTAGTCATCATTGCCTCTTTTCTAATACTATTAGAGAATAGGTGTAAATGTTGAATTGAAATTTTGAAATAGGACGTAGTATGTGAATGATTTCGAAAGAACGTAAGGTGTAGGACCCTGGGATGTAAGAATTGTAATGATAGTGTTGGCTCGTCTATTTTGAATCTTTCTTCTACTGATTGGCTTGGATAGGTATTTGTATATTAAAGTTTTGAGGTAATGAAACGTCAAAGTATGTTGTTTATCTAGTAATATTTAAATATTGGTCCATTTATAGTTTTATTTATTGAAGTATGGACGAGTTCACATAATAATATAGTCGTACGACTTTGTTTCGCAAGGCGTGAAGATATGATTTTTATTGCTACGCGTTTTCTAAAGTACCCCTTTTTGATCTGTAAACAAAATGACGATTTATACGCGCTATTATAATTCTCAATAGCGTAAAATATTGCATGTCGCTTGAAGGATAACTTTTTATTGGAAGGAAGTGGCAAAAAAAATTGAAATGGCTTGCGATACATGCTCTTGCGTAAAATGACAAGGAGTTCTAAATTTTCCGAGGTGTTACATCCGCCCCATGTTATGCGATTTCGTCCCGAAATCAAGACGTTGTGGTAGATTGCGGATTTGTGAATAGGTGAGGGTATTTTTCCCTGAACTGGTCTTCGCGTTCCCAAGTGTACTCCGGGCCTCTACGTGCATTCCAACGAACTTTAACGATAGGTATACGGCTTCGCTTAAGTTGCTTGACCTCACGGTCCATTATCTCTACGGGTTCTTCAACGAAGTTGAGTTTGTCGTCGAGTTGGATTTCCTCCAGAGGAATAACGAGTGTGTCATCGGACAAACATTTCTTTAAGTTGCAGACGTGGAACACATTGTGTACTCGACTAAGTTCTTGAGGTAATTCCAAACGGTAAGCCACTGGACCAATCCTTTCTATAATTTGGAAGGGTCCAATATAACGAGGGTTTAGCTTTCCACATTTCCCGAATCGGATCACACCCTTCCATGGTGCGACCTTAAGCATAACCTTATCTCCAACCTCAAACATCAAGGGCCACGCCTATTGTCAGCATATCTCTTTTGTCGTCACGTGTAAAAGAAGCTTGCATGCGATCCCTAATCTTAAAGATCTTCTCCGTAGTCTCGTGAATAATCTCCGACCGTGAGTTGTTGCTTCCAACTTCAGCCCAACAAACAGGTGAGCGACACTTTCTACCGTAAAGTGCTTCGAACGATGCAGCTTTAATGCTCGTGTGATAACTATTATTGTACGAAAATTCTACTAAGGGTAAATGTCTATCCCAACCATTCCTGAAGTTAATTACACAGGCTCTCAACATGTCTTCTAATGTTTGAATGGTTCTCTCACTCTGACTATCGGTTTGAGGATGATAAGCAGTGCTCAGGTTCAACTGCGTACCCAATGCTTTATGCAAAGATTGCCAAACTCTCGAAGTGAAATGGCTATCACGATCGGAGATGATTGACACCTTATACCATGTCTTGATAGCTACCCTTCATGTATACCTCGACAATTTATCTATTGAATCTGTCTCCCTCATATGCAAAAATTGAGCAAACTGGTAAGACGACAACAATGACCCATAATTGAATTGAAACCTGCGCCGTTTTGGTAGCTTGTTGATGAATCCATTGTTATCTTCCTCCCACGTATCCATTTCTGGTATACCGGATAGACCAATAAACCAGAGGGCCTCCTGATTTCGGCCGACCTTGGAAAAAGTCCAGGCATTTCTGACATATTTGGCGATGTCATGTGCCTTCATGTTTTGGCCACCAAAAATCATTTTTCATGTCATGGTACATTCTTGTCCGGCTCCTGGTAAATAAATACTTTGTGTGGCTTATGTGACTCTTGCATATCAAAGATCTCGAGTCCACCGTAACATGGTAACCAACTTCTATTATCCAAACATAATGTTCCATCAGCGCGGGTTTCTAACTTCTTTAGCATGCCACTAATATCTTCTGCCTCAATGTTCTCAATCTTGACTGCTTCTCTTTTGAGCCTCAAGGATTCGTGACGGAAGGTCCAATAAAATGGTCATAACCAAGGCTCTTACTCATAACGGTTCGATCCTTTCCCTTTCGACTCCAAAGACATCTGCTATGACATTTGGCTTTCCCCGATTGATAACGATTCGCAGCGGTAATCCTTAGGAGCTCTATCCATCGGCGTTGCCTCATATTGAGGTCTTTTTGGTTTAAGATGTGTTGTAGGCTCTTATGATCAGTGAACACTATGCACTTTGTACCATACAAATAGTGTCTCCAAATCTTTAGGGCGAACACTACTGCTCCTAATTCTAGATCATGAGTGGTGTAGTTCTTCTCGTGGATCTTTAGTTGTCTGGAAGCGTACGTAATAACTTTCATTCTCTACATCAGTACCGCACCTAACCCTTTTATGGATGCATCACAGTACACCACAAAATCGTTACTGCCTTTCAGTAGTGCTAGAATAGGTGCAGCACATAGTTTCTGTTTCAGTAGTTGAAAAGTCGTCTCTTGCTCTTTACCCCAATCGAACTTTCTATCCTTCTGCATTAGCTCTGTCATAGGTTTAGCTATTTTATAGAATCCTTTAATGAATCTCCTATAGTAACCTGCAAGTCCTAAGAACTGGCGAATCTCCGAGGGAGTAGTTGGAGATGCCCAATTCTTAACAGATTCGATCTTAGCTAGGTCCACGTGAATACCATTGCTATCGATCATGTGTCCAAGGAACTTCACCGTATGGATCTAAAATTCGCACTTGGAAAATTTGGCATACAGTTCTCCTTCTTCAACATCTCCAGAATAGTTTCAGGTGAGTGTTCCTCGTGTTCATTCTCATGTGAGCTGAGTATATTGAGGAATATCGTCATGAATACAATCACAAAACTTGTCCAAGTAGGGTTTTGCACACACGATCTCATGAGGTTCAAGAAATACATCAGTGCGTATGGCAACCAAAAGGCATAACTTGGAACTCATAAGATGTCCGATCGTGTTCAGAAAGCATCTTGGGAATATAATTCTTCTCTAACCCTTAAACCTAATGATAACCTGACATAATTTATTTGAGTAGATGTATAGACCTTGCAACTGATCGAACAAGTCATCAATCCTTGGTAAGGGGTAACAATTTTTCACTGTAAGTTTGTTCAACTCATGATAATCGATACACATTCGGAAGGATCCATCTTTCTTTTTGACAAATAAGATTGTGCCTCCCCCACGTAGAGGAATTTTTTTGTGTGTGTGTGTGGTTTTTGTTTTTTTTTTTTTTTGGGGGGGGGGGGGGGGGGGGGGGGGGGGGTGGGGGGGGGGGGGGGGGGGGGATTTTTTTTTTTTTTTCTTGGTCTTATAAAACCTTGACCAGTAAAGTTCTTTTAGCTGCTCGGCTAGTTCTTTCATTTCTGCAGGTGCAAGACGGTAGGGTGCACGTGCAACAGGTGCAGCTCCGGGTATCAGCTCGATGTGAAATTCTACTTGGCGTGTCGGGGAATCCTAGCAATTCTTCAGGAAATACTTCCGGAAAGTCCCTGACAACACACGTCTCTATTCGTTGTGTGGATTGCCTACCGTTCCTCTTTCTTTATCATTTGAACTAAGAACACTTGACATCCTTTGTCGATGTACCCTTGCGTCCTGATGCTCGAGATGACTTCTAGTCTGGACTCATTTTTAACTCCGCTTCTCTCGCCTTGTATGATTAGCATATCATTTCCATACGGAACACGAATGTACTTCTCATAACACACAACCTCCCGTGCGATGCTCGGCCCAACCAATCCATTCCGACGAGGATGTCATAAACATCTAGTTCTATAGGGAAGTAAGTCGATTCTATTTGAACAAGAGATTTTTGCAAACTTTAAGAGTACATCCCATCCTTAAAATAGTGTATGTGGTTAGCAGACTTTTCATCCGGCTAGCTCCACACAATATATTAGTATCTAGGGTTTAGGAGGGATTCTATATTATTTACTGAAAGCATAATGACACAGAAGCTTCTATCACGCACCAGTATCAATAAGCACCGAAGCCTAACACATTAATGATCAGGAAACGTACCATTCACCACATTGTTATCTTCCACAGCAGCTTCAGCACATAGGTTGTATACTCTGCCAGGTGCTCTGCGTCCTCCTTTAGTGCTGGTTGATACTTGGTTATTTCCCTTAGGGTTTTCCCTTGAATCTGCCTCTGATTGTTTTTGAGATATTTGTTGGTTGCCTCAAATATGATTTCCACAGGCCTTGTCTCCAATTGTTCGGACAACTTGTTCTTGAAGTGTCCCTTTTCGCCACATCTGAAGCAAGTACCATCACTTTCCCTGTCTCCCTTGCTTCTGAGTCCTCTTTGTGCTCTGGGACGAGGATAGGAGCTCGGCATGTCATTTGCCTATTTCCTACCATCCCACAGATATAACAATCAGGAGGGCATACGTCGAGAGTGGTGTCGGTCCACACCTTCCGCAAGTGAGGTAATTTTGCCAGCATAAGAACTGCCGGCTGTAAACACCTTGCATCTCTGGCCTTTATTCGGGTGAGGATATTAGTGTTGTTGGTGTTGTTGGGATTGTGTTGTAGTGGTTTCCCGTTCCATTTCGTTCTTGAGTCACCAAGTTTTCTCCTACCCTTACTACTTGTACACATCTCTTGAGCAATTTCAATTACTTCAAGCAAGATCCTACTAGTTGTACGAGGTTACGGTATCCCGTGATGTTCAAAGGTAGACTTCGATGTAACGTCCAACAACCGGTCGTGTTGGGGTACCATTTCAAGGACATAAGAGGAGATTTTTTGAAAAACTTTATTGTAGGCGGTAAGTGTTGTGCCTTATTACCTTTAAGTTCCATAGTTTCGTTATCCATTTGCTTAGACTTCATTTCAAGGCAGTATTTTCTTCCAGACGATACATAAGCCTTGAAAACAACTCCAAGTGTATCATGAGCGGTATCAAGAGAGTAACAGGAACGAACATACATGTTTCCATCCAAGTTAAGGTACCATCTAGCAGTGTGCTAGAGCAAATTTACTCTGTCACCTTCATCAACGTGCATATCCCAAATTGCGCATTCTAGGTTCCTCAAACCATCGGGTTAAGCCTACAGCAACCTTCATACCACGGAATTTATCATGCAGACGAACGAATCTTAGTAGTTGCAAGCTTTTTCTGGGACAGAGTTGGGATCCTAGGTTGTCTCTTCTTGAATGCTAGCTGCATGAGTCACATCGGCAGTTGCGAGTGCTTCAGCTACTCTTGTGGCAATGAGCTGGTCGAGCATCTGAGTATCAATGCCGCTGTTAATGTCCACATTGTTTCGGCTGGTCGATTGGTTGACTAGAGGGTTTCGATGAACAGTTGGGCGTCGTCCGGGTGCCATTTTCTATAAGAGGGACAATGAAATGACAGTTATGATATGTACGAAAATTATATGTGTAAAGGTAGTCACGTTACTACAAACGGCATGTCTTTTGAAATTAATACTGTTATTATTCACAAACACGATACTCATTTCAAGAGTAAGGGAATACAAGAGTTCACTAGCCGTGACAAACCCATAGCTTAGTGGTTGTACAAAAGACAGAAATAAAACTAGTTGTTGTTACGGTAGATTTGCTGGACCACTTTCTCGAGTGCCTCCTTCCTCTTCTGTCGTGCTTCTTCCTGAGCATTACTAGCACGATCCTCCGCATCCTCACACATCTGTCTAAGTTGAGTAATCAATTCGTCCACAGATAGCGTCTCCAATGAACTTTCCTCAACTCGGGGCTTTACATCCCACAGTGTCATGAAGGCTTCTAACTCCTCCAAACAGGCATTTGAGTAACGGTCCATGTCCTCGAGAATGGTATGCAATTGTCCTCTAAGGCGCGTCGTGCATACGGTCAAAGTATCTCGAGAACAGCATTAACTCTGAATAGTTAACAGTCCCATAGTGCAAGTTAGATGCTATCTTCACATCTGGTTGAGGGTCCAGTTTCGAAATCATCCGCTGGTAAGTCGCCATCCGTGGAAAGGGGATGAAGGCGAGGGTGTGGAGTAAGAGTGATCACAGAAATAATCATCATGGTTTAATAGCAGAAATCCTGGCCGTTCAGCAAGGTTTGGACTCAATGGGTAAAATAGATATATGAGCGGTACAGCTGATAGTTGGTTAGGAAATGGGTAATACGATGGCAAAATAAGTACTTTGAGAGTAGGAACTTCTCTTACGATAACACCATGGGGGAGTGTGTCGGGGATCCCTGGGAGGTATCAGGGTGGTGTTTATAGTGTGAGTCTTAATTCATCTGAGTTTGACAAGTCGTTGAAACAAGCACAATATGAAATAAGATAGTATGTATTGGTTTCAAAATACCGCATAGTGTGTTCTGTTTGATACACATAACCCAAATGGTTAGCCTCAAAATATTGAGCCGAACGGATCGTTCATTACGTGTACGAGTCACGGTCATTTAATTAGTTAAGTTTAATAGTATAATATCGGAATCGGGACCGAAGTTAATCTAATATTGATATGTTTTGGGTTTAATCCCAAGCAAAAACCCGCAGGCACGGGTCCTAGTTAAATATCCCCGCGCGTCATTTAACGCACGGTATATAAACTCTTGTCTATTTAGAAAAAATTATTGTTTTTATTTAAATAATTCTCATTTTCGTATTTTCTCTCATCTCGTCTCTCTCTTCTTTCCTCTCTATAAAACAACTCATCTCTCTTGATCTCCTTTTCTAGTTGATTCGTGATTGTTAAATTGTTAAGAAGTTGTTAAACGGGAGCCTACACTTGATCAGAGCGACGTGTGATTCGTGTTGATTGTGTGGTTTAAAAGAATCAAAATTCCGTGCTTAGTTTTGTTCTAAAAACCCACGCTCAAAAAGCTTATTTGACTTATTGGTTGGATTAATCTTGGTGTTTCTCGTGTTTTATACATGCTAAGGAATGAAGCATAGTTACTCCTACAAGTAGATCCTCAAGCCTCAAGATCAAAAACGTAAGATATAAGGTTCGAATATTTATTGAGTGTTCTTCGTGGGAGGTTGTGCTACATATTGAGACGATACCAAGGAAATACAGTTTATGTGTGTCCAATCTTGATATACACACTTAATATTGTATGTTCTAGCCTTTGCTCATGTTAATAAGCCTTCATTTAGTATTAATTTGCAAAATTCGTACTTGCATTCTTCGTGGCGGTTTGACAGCAAGAGACATTGTCCACGTTTTTAAGGGAAGTTGATCAGGCGTCGGTTTGACATTGGTCAATGGCGATTGAGTTAAAAAAATAATATATCATCAGCCGGCGGTTTGCCATGTATAGTGGCAGTTGCCTTTAGATGCGAGAGTTTAGCAGGTACCCGCGACTTGATTATAATATTGAGCTAAAATCAAACCGTTATTCTGCCCAAAATTAAAAACACACGGCGGTTGTTTGCTTAGGAGCTGAGTTCCAATTGTGCAAGCGTTTTTGCTTTATTTATTGTCGGACGAGTAACTCAGTTTCAACGGCGACTTTGCTATATTTTATTGGCGGCGTTTGCTAATCACAGGCATTCTGTTTGAATATTTTAAATAGGCGGCAGTTAAAGTCATCTATAGGGTGGCGATTTTGATTAAAAAACATGGCAATTCCCACTTTTTTGGTAATATGTAACTTTTATGTCTTTTTTTATTGAAAAAGTTTTGAGTAATATTAATATTTTTATATAGCCTTCTAGCTTATTTTTACATATAATTCCCAAATATTGGTAATAGGGTAACAAAAAAAAATCGGTCGACACGTAATTAGCGACACTCTTTGGCGAAAAAAATAAGTAAAATATACTTTTATTTCTATAGCCTTTTTTAGCATATTTTTACACCAAATTAGATTTTTTGTAATAAGGTAAAATTAATTTATTTTCTTCATAATCAATTTGCCGAATTCCAAACAAATCACAAACCATAAGCAAAACCAAAACCATCACAGGACTTAAACTGCATTAATCATACAAGAAACAACCACACCAACAATCGATTATTCAATCACGTTTCTATTGATTTAGTAAAATCCCGTTAATTCATTTATCGGTTTTAATCATAGCGTGTAAAAAATCCGTAACGTTAATTGCCTACATAACCACAACTTCAATCACTTCTCATCACTTAAGATCCAACAACTTTCACACTTCATAATTCATAACCATTCATTCATCATGTCTACTCCAGTCATACATCCTCAACAGATAGTCAAATGCCATAATAATATCATTGCAGCTGGTTCAAAAGAGATCGTCCATCCCAATGCTTAGTGGGTGGGGGGGGAGAAGGGGGGGGGGGAGGGGGGGGGGGGAAGGGGGGGGGGGGGGGGGGAGGGGGGGGGTGGGGGTGGGGGGTGGGGGGAGGGGGGGGGGGGGGGGGGAGGGGGGGGGGGGGGGAGAGGGGGGGGGGGGGGTGGGGGGGGGGGGGGTGGGGGGTGGGGGATGGACCAGGAAGATATTTCCACAATAGAGATCACGTTTACTACAGTACATGACAACGAAACCAAATGGTGAGGGACTGAGGAAAAAGAAGCATACTAACTGGGACCCTACGTGCCAGTCTACTGTACTATATCAAGCTGTTGCTACAACGGAAGTGTTTTCCATGCAGTTCAACAACAACAACAATTGAAACAGTATAGAACTTGACTCCAGAGAAAAAAGAACACTTTCTTTCTGAATAAGAAGCAAATTTCTTGCTTTTAACTGGTATTGTAGATGATATATTATTCCACTGTTGATGCTTGTCACAGCGGAATGAGATGTGGTTAGCCATTGAAAGGCTAACAACAGGGGAATTCAATATGAACGTACAAGATTTAAAGTTACCAATCTGTCTGGAATCTTGTGGAATGTTACTATCTCGAGAAGGAAAAAAAAAAAAAAAAAAAAAAAAAAAAAAAAAAAGAGAATCAATGGAAGTCATAATAACTCACGGTTTATAAACTGATGATGAGTTGACAAGGAACAACTTGCAAGTAACAACAATGCAATGAATGTCAATATTTTCAACAACTTTAAACAAGAGGGTCAGATGTTGTGACGGTGTCTAGCAATCAAAGAAAATAGACACACATCTCATATCAGCACACTTTTTGACATTCTGAAGCAAGTATGAAAAATGGAGAAGTATAAAGATATCCGTGCTGAGCAGAAGCAAAAGTGAAAATCCATTAGCACTCTTACGGCTGCTCAACCATATTCAGATAATACTATCAAGCACCAAAACCTCAAGATCAAATGCAACATCTCATCAACAAGACCAAGTGCATCTACAGAACACAAAGCAAAAAGAGATCCGCCAAACCAGATACACCATTAATTTCTTGAGTCATATCAGAAGAAGACAGTGAACTGAACAAGCTCATAGGGATAAGGAAATGCAAAAGAAATTGGCACTACCTTGCAAAGTATTTCAAAAGGCTCTACAACCAACCAACAACAACCTAAAACTTCTTCAAAACTCTAGGAACAAGACTGAAGATACCACACCAAGGTATAACAATGACAATCAGTCAGGGCAGTTTAGGAATCAAAGGACAATGACAGTTGCTGGGACTAGGGAAACTGTAGGCAGTCCGGTAGTGCAACAAACAGGGATACAGTGCTTTAACTGCAAGGGATTTGGCCACTATGCAAAGGAATGCAGGAAGCCAAAGCATGTTAAAGACTACTCGTATCACAAGGAAAAGATGATGATGGTGCAAACAAGCTGAACAAGGTGTTCCACTGCAAGCTGAGCAAGCTGATTGGCTAGCGGACACGGATGAAGAGATTGATGAACAGGAAATAGGGAAGCACATATATTCTTCATGGCAAAGGAATTCAGGAGGTCTTACTAAAGAACCCAGTACACTGAACAGCCATTGGAACAGGTAACAAAACAATGATGAAAATAAATGTGTTTGCCATGAAGACAACATACCTAGAATAAAAACTGGCAAAATGTGCTGAAGACGTGCTGCGCTTCTAATTTAATTGAGCAAATTTAAACTCTTGATACTGAGGAAAACAAAACGATTTAAATCAATTAAAGAAAGAAAACGCAACATTGACTCAAGAACTAAAGGAGTGCAACTAACCTTGATGAGACTCGAAGGCACTAGGGGAGGCACAATTGTCGGGATAGTTTCTTAATTGCAACTTCAGACAAATAGAATGAGCCTTGAAAAAGTACATAGCCTTTAATGACCGGACGATGATTATGAAATACTCAAACAAAGTTAAATGAACTCGTATGGACTATTAGCACATTAAAGAGCATTTAGAAATAAAAGAAGGTTTGAAAACAAGCCTATGAAATTTCATTGTTTGTTCTCAATCAGAAAAATGAAGAGTTAGTCAAAAAGAGGTCTTTTAACATAGTCACAACTGGAAGGTAATCCTCAAAGAGAAAACCAAGGTATGTTCGGATTTAAAGGTTAAGGAAGAAAAAGAAATA
>BQNB010050608.1:22500-41428 GCA_026074375.1 Tanacetum coccineum
TAAATTCATTGTGCAACGTGATTTGTCAATATAATGACTAATCTTGTTGTCTTGCACTCGACTTTGTGATTTCATGTAATAACTGATGATGGTTAACATGTAGACTCGAAAAAATATATATGGTCATTTGATTGATATTTCCGTGAACTAGATAAATCCTAATATCGATTTCATGTTCATATTCTAATTTGGAAAATTTAAGATTAATAGTGAGATTTGATTATCGTTTGAAATTAATAAATCAACTTCATATTCTGAAATCCCTTACATAACTTATTAAAAGAAAGCAAGATAATGGTTTGTGAAATATGTTCAATTATTCATAGTCTTAATCTTAGATGGTTAAAGGGTTCACATTTAGGGAAAAAGAAATATTATGCTTATTTTGTAAAGTAAAAAAGAGTTTTGATGAGAAGAGAATTTGAGTTTTGAGTTGTGATTTTGAATTGTTTGAGCAAAGTTACATATGTTGTGCATTTGCTCATGTTTGGCTTTTCAGAGATGAAGACTTTACCAAGTGCATTGCAAGATAAATTACTTGAATATTTTGGATAAAATATTCAAGTCCTCAATCCTACTTCATTGTGTATTTTATGCAATATATTTTCCAAATATTTGGAACACATATTCGACAAGCAGACTCAATATGACATCATTTACACAAGTGTGAGTTATGATCCGATGCATATTCTTATCGTCTTTGAAGAGGATGTCATTATTTTCATATCAATCGAGTGTGATTGAGTATGTAGGTTTAAGATAATATCTCTTGTTATATTTTGATAATAATATTAAAGCTAAACAAATAAGAATCCGATTTCATGTCCATACTCAAAAACTTGTCAATTAGATTCGATAATGATATCAATCATAGTTTGAATAATGAGTCGATATATATTCGAAATCTTTCTTGACCCTCACGAACACTCTTTTTAAAAAAACAAATTATTTTCATAGTGTGTTCCATTAATCCTAACAGACTAGACGAATTGTTGAGTTGATGAGAATATATGAACAAGTTAATTTCTTACTTAAATTGTCATGTATATGCTTGTGCAACACTATTTGTTGTTATTGTGGTATTAGTATGCAATAGTTTATTTTGACATTCTATGACTATATGAATGATTTTTCTAACCATTACACATCTTTTGTAAAATACTATATGTTTATAAAAAAAATATAATTATGTGTGTGTTAGAACAATGCAAGCACAAGCAAAGTTTAAAAATACATTTTCTTTTACTACAAAAACACACTAATGTATTAACTACTATCTTTCTTTGATCTTAATCTAACTAATGCAAGGTCAAACAGAAAAGACAATGAAATAATTAACATCTTGTTGGAGAGAGAGTTGACATTGTATGAAAATTTTTGGTGACGGTTTTAACATGGTCATATACAATAGGTTTCCAACATACTTGACACCTTATTGAAGCTACAAGTGTATAAATAAGTTTTTACTACACTCAAAAAGCTTACAAGATGTTTATGTAACAGTTGTAAAATTATACAATCGAAATCCTATAATGCAATGCACAAACAATTTCGCAACTTAACGCAATAAATCTAGCATAATTTTTATTATGCATAATCCGGAAAACTAGTAACAAACAAATAACGTACATGACACATGTGTTTAGATATAAGTAGCTCAATTACAAATAGTTGACGAATACTTATTAATTATCTATTAAAAAAACATAAAATCAATACTTACGGTAACACACATAATCATCTAGCATACACATAAAGATATTCGTCGTTGTTTTGTGTATTAGATACAACGATGTATACTTAGCTCGATTTTATTTGAAAACAAAATAGTTTCCTCTCCATTTCAAAAATTAATGAAGATCAATATTTTGAAAAGATAAATACATCGTTTTTCAAAGATACATCGACTAGAAATGCTCGACTTGAAAGAAAAGGTAAAATACAAGTTTTACGTCAAAACAAAACATAAAGTTTTGACCACTATGTAGTATTTTGCATTTCTGACTGACTTAAGTTTTGAACAAAGACATTGAAGTGTTTTTAAATAAAAGTATACTCAATTATCTTTAAAATGGCGGGTGGCACGACTTCTACGGACTTACGGTTGATTTTATATGAATATTCGAAATTTTCCAAATTTTGACGAAACAGACAGACGACCCCCAGAAAGGTGACGGACCCCAGATATATTAGGGGGCCTATCTAATGTTTAAGGGACCGCCACCAGTGACCAAAAAACACGTTTTTTTGTCAAAATCATTTGGTGACTTAACCGTAGAAACGTAGGACGTTTAAGAAAGTTGTTAGCGCACATAAATTTTGTGTTTTAGACATCATTTCTACTCTTAGGACTTAGAAAGATATGTGTTGATTTTGAGAAGATTTTCATTCAAGCTAGTATACGAGGTATAATTTAATACATGGATCGTACTCTATTTTAAAAACTATTTGTTTTGAAAACTAGAGCGATGGTGGCACCTGAATACAATTGTTGTGAATACGTAGAGTGTAGGGTGGATACGTTTCCATTATAAATTTAAAAAAAAAAAAAAAAATACTTTTATCGAAACAAATCATCAATCAAGTTTGACGCAATATGAGAAGTGTCTTGCAACAACTAGTGCATATTCTAGCAACATAACCACACCCATAATATTTACTGCAAAGTACTACACAACCACAACTAACACGATATACACAACAATTCACACAATCATGAGCATAATGCAAGAGTAAAAATAAAGCGATAAATTGGTAAAAAAAATAAAGTAAAGCGAAGGTAAAAGAAAATGCAAACCGACACATAATTTATAGTTATTCGGTCATGGAAGCTTCTCATGATCGCCCTATCCCACTCCCTGAGTATCCAACTCCGAAAGTTACTTCAACTAAGAACAACAAGCACCTCTTTGCAAGGAGAAAACCTTATAAACGTTGCCTTTACATTAATTTTTTTCGACACTAATCAAGATGTCAAGGAAGAAAGGTACAAAAACAAAACCCGTTATGTTTTGTGGCCCAACATAACAAACCTCGTGTTTTAAGGCCTAAACACATAAACCGCGTCGCTTACATTATTTTCTGACACTAAGCTAAATGTCGAGTCCTAATCTTAGCTAGAACTAATCTAGCACTTCACAAATGTATTTTAAGGCCTAAAATACTAACCGACACACAAACTTTACTTCCGGATTTATAAACTATCCGGATCTACACAACTACATAAGAATGACAATGTAGAAATCGAATATACTCTAAGACATACAAGTGATCAAATGTACTTACTTCTATGCAACCCAATATACTACATGATAATTTCACAAAGCCCCCAAACGGGCTGGACGGAATACGTGTCCGGGGCGTGAAAAAAAAAACCCCCCGTTTCCCCCCAAAAAATAATATACATCACACCAAGTACTAAGAAAGACCACTAAGACGTTTTTGAAAATTCATAACCGTTGTATTTATAAAAATTGATAAGTCTTACATATTTGAAATGAAATTTAAAACGTCCATTAGTGCGTTCTTTATACTTGGTGTGATGTAAAAATTAATGATGTCACAAAAGCCCTCATACACGTAATTCCGTCCAGGCCCCCGTTTGGGGGGGTAAACAGATTGGTTATCAGAGCACTGGTTTATAGAGAACTAATGTTGGCGATATTTTACCCTAGAACTAAAACGTTTCACAAACATTGCATCACATCAAACATTTTCAAAGTGCATACACACTACTTGCTTACTTGCTTACATTACTTGTTACATTAAGTTCTTACATGACATACATATATATAATATATATGCTTGCATCCCTTTTGCGTATATCGTACATTTATTTATATAAGAGTTATTTATATAAATACCAGAACATTTCTTAAGACATTGTGAATTGCACAATGGTCTCATTTTACTTTTTAGACGTTGTGAGTTGCACAATGGTCACATTTTACTTTTTAGACATTGTGAGTTGCACAATGGTCGCACTTCGTTCTCAGACATTGTAATTTAAATAATGGTCTCTAAGAATATTTTTTTCATAACTTCATACAATGTCATATTAAGCGAAAACTGTCACAATTTTGTTTACATGGGATTACGTATGAATCTAAGTATTACAAGTCTTGTATGGGCGGGACTTGTAATAGGAGGATTGATATGATAATTGCTATGTTGACTCGTTCATAATGACCTTTGTCTTATTTACTTTAACCAAGCACTCATTAACTATCTTGAGCTCTATGTCGATCTCGCCTAATTTTTTATTTCCCCGTCTCCGAAGACGAGCTTTAAACACTCGTCCCATACTTATTAAAACAACTGCATCGTCATGTTATCCACCACCTTGAAGGTTATGTGAGTACGCGTATTGCATCGGAAATTATTAAGTAGGGTGATTTATAATCTCTTTATTTGAAAGGATTAGGACGCCTCTTCATTTAAATAAATAAATTGTAAATCACCAAACCATAAGTTTATCATTTTTTACTTACATAAATTTGGATGCTTCTTTATGTAAATAAGGAATTATAAATGAGTGGTCTTAATGGTATCCAATATGACACGAGTATGAACTCAAACCCAAAAATCACCGAAATCCGTTAAAAAGGTCTAGAAACACAATCGTGTCTTACGACTCAGCAAAAATCTCAAGGCCTAACTTAGAACTACCTTATCTCATTCTTAAGCTATTACTTTTGCCGTTACAAATCCTTACAATCATGAACTGTTTGTGGAGCTAACAGACTGGCTACACTCTTAAGCTAATGGATTTGATTCATCACGAAATAACGACGAATACCATAATCCGCCGCTATCGCAAAGCTCTCCCGAGAGCTCCTCCTATTTGTTTGAACTTTATTCTGGGTGAGTATTGTTCTCGAAATGTCCTCAACGCTCTGCATTCTCATCACCAATTGTTATAGTTTATTAGTCGTTATGGTGCTGTTTAGGGTCCTGAGCGGTCCCCCCCAAACTTGTACAACTTTATCCAATAGTGTAATGCAACCCCACTAAAATCAGGATAAACATCGGAACGAGCGACCATCTAGTCAAATATTCATTTATACATCCTAGTACCGCCTACGTAAATGAATAACTTACATCCCATTACCTCGACCGAATATTAAATCATTCGAACATATACAGATATAAGAAACTAGAACTCGCGTCCTAAACATTTAAAACATTAATACAAACAAACTCACGGCGACAAGAGTACACTTTTTCTTGATTTATTTTCACTATATTGAGAGACTCTCTTAAAGCGATTATATCAAGTCAAAAAACCAGTAATGATAAATTTTTTATTAGATACCAATTCTGATGGATAAAAAATACTCTGGTCAAAGCCATAGCAAAAAATTTGTAAATTGAGAAGGTGTCGGACCTCTAATTTGCTGACTAAAGTTATCAACGCATGTCAAAAAAACTGGTTGTAAATCTGAAATCTTTTCTGATCACACAATAGGTTAACAAGAAACAAGATCCGGACGGGATTCCTTTAAGGGGTAGGTACTGTAACAACTGGCAATTTTTGAAATTTTAAATGACTATTTTACCCATTGACTTTTCGAGTCCGACTTGACTTTTTTGAACTTTTGATCTTTTATTGTCACATAAAAACGATTACCGCGTAACCGGTAATTTTTCGGAACATATTTAAATAATAAATCATATTTATTATTACATATCTCTCATGTGCAAATTTATTTTTAACTTATTTGACTTTGAAAACAGAGAAAATATATGTTAATACCGAAGTATTGACTTATCAAAAACGACCCCAAATCACGTTTTCACAACTCTGACACTAAAGGCAATTTGATGACAAACGACATCCAGACGAACTTTTTAAGTGTTTGCCCTAAGACCCGAAACGAGCCGAAAATGACTGAAATACCCTCGCAAAATTTTGAATACAGCACACAACGCGTACCGGCACAAGAATAATTAAATTTATATTTAATTAGCCATAATTATTTAATAAAAATGTTTTAATAAAATTTTGATCATTTTAATTCAAGAAACGTGTCTTAAAACGCGAATTTTAAATTAAAGTTTTTAATAACGGACAAAGCGTGGCCCGTATAACCCGATAGCTATACAAATAAATAATAACCAATTTTAAATAAAAGTTATAAAACATTGTTATAAATAAACTATTCATGAAAATACTCAATTATATAGTAAAAAAGATTTGGAAATCAATGACGCAAGATTATCCGGGTTTTAAATCATACCATTAAGTACCCCGAACCGAGTCTCGAATCATTATTTTAATAAAACTACGCAAAACATTTTACAAAACTAGCCCTCATCAATGCAACACATGCCACTTGTTTGAAAACTTCAAATATAAAGTACATTTTCCATCTCATTTCTCTCAAAACTTATCACACAACAAAAACCTAAACAACTCTCCACACCCCTCGTTCACACTCAAAATCCGGCGCCGAATTCCGGCCAACCGCCGCCGAAAAACTTTTCCGGCGAGTACTTTCGGCGACCTCCGCCGATACCACATGCAACCACCATCAACCTCCGCCACCATAAACACCTCGTTGCCACACCACCACGCGCCACCACCACCGTCCCTGTCACCACAGCCGACAACCATGCCACCACCAGATCTATCACCGCAACACCATCACCATCACCGACGCCACCGTCATCTCCATCATCATCTCCTCCACGAGGGTACCTCCATGGCTTGTAGCTTCACAGCCAGTGCCCTCTCCGAGCGGCAGCCCTTCGCCATCGGTCATCACATCGTTGTGATTTATTTGGTCTAGCGTGCCGGGCACGATTAGGGTTTTGTGGTTCATTTGGTACAATCGGCTAATAAAACTATATAAAAGTTTTTATAAAATATAAAAATGGATTAATGGTGGATTAGTTGGTTAAATAAATTGATTACTTGTTATTATCTTGTGTTTTATAAGTCTTTAGGTGCGTATGGCGTAAGTTAAACTGCCCAAAATAAGGCGTTTGTATACCGTTTTAACAGCCTATTTGGAGGATTGGTGCGTTTGGTTTTATTGTATAAGCTGCCCAAAAAACTGGCTGTTGGGACGACAGCTTTAAGTGTGGCTGTTTTGGTTCAGCCATTAGGGGTGTTTTTGCAATGGGTTTAACAGCCCATATAGAGTGTGTTTGATTTTGTTGATCTTTGGTAATTATTTAGTTTAGTTAGATATATATTAAAACGTGGACATTTTGCAACATGGATTTGATTTAGTGGGAAAACTTTGAGTTTTGGTAAAAAAATGGTAACGTTGAATAAACGAATAAGTCATGCCGAATTTTCTACAAAATTCTATACTTGTTATTTTTCGCTACAATATATATTATCTTTGAAACCGGTAAAAAGGATTAAGTTATAGTTTAAAGAGATTTTAGTTATAATTATACAATAACCCGACAACGAACGAAATACTAATTTTATAAATTCCCGATTAGAAAATAAAGTCATAACTTTTGTAAAAACTTTAAAAACCTCGTTTACCTAATTCGTAACTTTAAAACATCGTTACTTTAAGCACAACGTTTTTAATTTATATAGAAGTGGATTTCCGAAATGTTCGAAACTATTTTATATTAATAATTAACATATCGCTTCTTATATACTTCAAACAATTCTTTTAAATGTTTGTCTTTATTATATAATTCAACATATGAATTATATAATTATTCATTTTTTTTCTCTTAACCATTTAATTATTACGGGAAAAAATTTACAACTGGGTTTGCTTTTCGATTTATTTTATTTAACCAACCACCAAACTATTACAACTTGAAATCTAAATCTTTTATTAACGTGTCACGTTAATGTAATCATTGATCATCTTAAGTTAGTGGATATTTAGCCGATTAGATTAGCTGCAACTTTTTTTAGTCGAGCCGTTTCGTCTTCCGTTTGTGTTGTGCATATTAGATGCCTATCGTCAATCTCTGTACTCACATCCTAATGTGACTTTTATAGCCTCATGTTTTACTTGACTTTACATATATTTTTTAGAGTGAGAACATGCTTGTTATGCGAAATGCTCTTTTTACATGGTTGATTACAAATTGGTTTACACACCTCATTTACATAGCTCGTCCCTTTGCAACGTAACAGTCACGACAAGGCAACGGTCTGTGGTGGCTGTTGGCGTGCATTGGGGATGCGTCTCAGGTAGAAATCACTCGCCAACATGACAGAGTACTAGCATAAGACAACGAGCACGATGGGCTCGTTTTCACCGATTCTGTAACGCTGCTAACAGCGAGAAACAGGCTCGTTGTGGGTCGTCTTGGGTTACTCGGCGATGCACATGTTATAGGTCGAGGTCACCATGTGAGAATTCTATGCTATTTTATGCGTAAGTCTAGTGTAATGTTATTCCCTAGTGAGCCTTTGTAGCAAGTCATATGCGTGTATAAAGTTGGTGCAATTTCCCTTGGGTCGTTTACTTGTTGTTACACGATGCTACATCGTTGACAAAATTTACTATGCGTTGTTATTTCATGCGTGCCACGGCCGGTATCCTTGCATGCGTACGTACTCATTAACCACGCATGGGTCGTATACAAGTTACGTGAAACCAAGGCTCGTTGAACTACATGGTGCATGCCATATTAATATTAAAATACGAGGACGACTTACCGGGATCCAAGGGTGCCAACGATGAGGAAAGAAAAGATGGTGATAAGAGGTCGAACTACACTTGGTTGCTACTCTTTCTAGGCCGACGCCCACTTAGCTCTTGCACTCAACGAAACTCGAACTCGAACCGTATAGTTTACTTCTTGTTTTTAGATTTTAGTGGTGATAGATTTGTTCATGCATGGTTCCTCATTTATACTCCAATGGTTGGCTTGGTTACTAAAATATTGCATGTGAATGCATACTGTACGCACTATTGCACCATAGTGTTATTTCTAATACTGTTAGTCATCATTGCCTCTTTACTAATACTATTAGAGAATAGGTGTAAATGTTGAATTGAAATTTTGAAATAGGATGTAGTATGTGAATGATTTTGAAAGAACGTAAGGTGTAGGACCCTGGGATGTAAGAATTGTAATGATAGTGTTGGCTTGTCTATTTTGAATCTTTCTTCTACTGATTGGCTTGGATAGGTATTTGTATATTAAAGTTTTGAGGTAATGAAACGTCAAAGTATGTTGTTTATCTAGTAATATTTAAATATTGGTCCATTTATAGTTTTATTTATTGAAGTATGGACGAGTTCACATAATAATATAGTCGTACGACTTTGTTTCGCAAGGCGTGAAGATATGATTTTTATTGCTACGCGTTTTCTAAAGTACCCCTTTTTGATCTGTAAACAAAATGAAGATTTATACGCGCTATTATAATTCTCAATAGCGTAAAATCTTGCATGTCGCTTGAAGGATAACTTTTTATTGGAAGGAAGTGGCAAAAAAAATTGAAATGGCTTGCAATACATGCTCTTGCGTAAAATGACAAGGAGTTCTAAATTTTCTGAGGTGTTACATCTGCGCACTTTTATGCAAGTGGGGCGCACTTTGGTCCTGAAAAAGCCTATATAAAGCCCCTTTTACCTCTCATATCACACATATCTCACACACAAAGTTCTATCTTACACGTACACAATCTCTATAGCCTTTGGAGAGGAGGAAGGAGTGGTGAGGGTCTTTGGATCCAATGATCCAAACACCCCTTTAAACCGCCATGCCACCACCACTCTCAACCATAAACCACCACTAAAACACATATTTCTAGAAGTTCTACACTATATTTAGATCATATACCATCCATTTCTATAACCTTAACACTTATCACTTTGATTCTTGGAGAATTCACACCAAATTCTCTTAAGATCATCACCATAAACCTTGTTACCAAACACTCCATTTGGTGATATATTATGGATTTCCAAAAGTTACTTGGTATATTTTGGGTTATCTCAGTAGCATTTGGTTGTTGGTTGATCATGGAATCGTTAGTTTTAGGTTGATGGTTGTTGTAGTCGAAATATTGGTATTGTTACTTTTCATCTTATATGTGAAACATGAATAATATTTGGATGATTTTTCTATGATTTATGAATATACATGTTTATGAATTCGATGTTATCTTACTTGCATCATTGTTTATCTCTTGATATATCTTGCAATTGAAATAGGCCGAAAGGATTAATTGCCCTTATATATATTGAATCATGTTGGCCATATGAATCAATATCATGCTTGTGAGAATGGTGTGATGAATTGATAATCAACCCAAGTAAAATGATGTTTAAGACCCTTCCTTATGTTGACCGACCGGGTTGGGAGGAATTCATATGTATGCATATTTGATATAAACCATTCTTAATGCGCTAGTGATGATGTAGTATATAGGCCGAAAGGATTCTATGTTATCATTGATAGATATGCTTGTTATTATGATTACCCATCATATATGACTTGTATGCTTTATTTATATGAATTCTTGCTGTATCTATATCTATTATGTTATGTGGATCATGTCTTGTTTCTTGCTTACTTTATACACACATTTTGGCTATTTGATCTGTGACAATCAATTAGCTTTGTTACTTGATAAACAATCTGTGAATTGCTACAAATCCCGTGGAACGACCTGGACTTACCCAATACTATATTACACTCGAATAGGGTATACTTGCCCGAATGTTATGTTTTTAGTCAAAATCGGTAATTCTAGTTATTATAAATTTAAAGCTTGTAGAAAACACACATCAACCCGATAAGTATCGAAAGATCCTTTTAACCTCTTTGAGGTGTTTTTCAGTCGGTCTTGCTTGATACCTTGCACAATAACATATTGCTTGCACTATATCTGGTCTACTAGATGTCAGATACATGAGTGACCTGATTTTACTACGGTAGACAGTTTGGTCTACGAGTTTTCCACTCAAGTCTATATCCATTTTAGGTTTGGTTGCCATTGGTGTACCAACGGTATCACATTTTTCCATACTATGTTTTTTAAGAATCTTTAAAGCGTACTTGGCCTGATTGATAAAGATGCCTCTTGGGGATTGGTGGATCTGAAGTCCTAAAAAGAATTTCATTTCCCCCATTAAAGACATCTCAAATCTACTATACATTAATATTTCAAATCTTTTAGAAAATTTAGGGTTTGTAGACCCAAAAATAATGTCATCGATGTAAATTTGCACAAGTAGAATGTCCTCCCCGTATCTTATCATGAATAGAGTAGGGTCAATGGTACCTTTAGTGAAACCTTTGGACATCAAGAATTTTGAGAGTTCATCATACCAGGCTCTCGGAGCCTGCTTCAATCCATATAGAGCTTTCCGTAGACGATAAACCTTTTCTGGATGATCAGGATCAACGAATCCATCGGGTTGTGCAACATAAACCTCCTCCTTCAGTGGACTATTAAGAAATGTCATTTTCATGTCCATCTGATAAATTGGAAAATACTTATTTGCAGCGTAGGTGACGAAAATCACAACAGCTTCCAAGCGAGCAACTGGAGCAAATGATTCCTCGTAATCAATACCCTCTTCATGAGCATATCCCTTAGCTAAAATTTGTGCCTTGTTTCGAATTACAATTTGGTCTTCATCCTTTTTGTTCTTCTATAACCATTTTAGCTTGATTATGTTCTTACCAAAGGGTTTGTCAACGAGTTCCCAGACTTGTAGTCTGTCAAACTGATGAAGCTCTTCCTGCATTGCTTCTATCTATGCAGAATCAACCATTGCCTTCTTAATGTTTTTTGGTTCAGCAGTTTTCATGGTGAGTGCGAACATACACATTTCAGGATCTGTTGCAAGTTGTCGTCTTGTTTGCACTGGCTTGGATGGATTTCCACGAACTTGTTCTAGCGGGTGATCTTTTGTCCATTGGTATTCGGTATCGTGTGGTTGATAGAAGGTATGCATATTTGAATTATCAATATTACGTGAGGAAGACTCAATAATTTCTCGTACTGGTGTACAAAAAGGATTAATAAATTCATCTTGTTAGAACTGTGCATCTTCTTCTTGATTATCATTGTTTTCCTCAGCATTAACATTTGTTGGATTTATTGGTTCTATTGAAGATTGAATGTTCGTTGTAGGTGGTGTGTCTTGTTGTTTAGAATTGTCATTGGGAGAAGAAGAATTGTTGACACTTGAAGTACCTGCAGTGAAAAATTCATCATACAAAGGACCGACAAGAAGATCCAACTCTTGTTGTGACGGAACTATTGTATCTGCTGAAGGAGAAACATGTTGTAGTTGGGGGACGAGGCTAGAGTTGTCATAATCTGATGCCTTTTGTCGTTGGGGAACGAGGCCTGAAGTGTTATTATCAACAGACGTCTTAGTTATCTCTTTTATCTCATCAAATCTGAGATGTATGGATTCAACTATCAATCGGGTTCTCTTGTTGTAGACACGATATCCCTTTGACTAAATGGAGTATCCTACCAAAATGCATGGATCCCTTTTTTCTTTCATCTTATCCAGATTTTCACCATCTCTGGTTAGGTAACAAGTGTAACGAAAAATGTAAAGGTGTTTAATTAAAGGTTTCATGTCATTGATGATGTGATATGCCGTTTTTTCATGTGTCAAGATGATGATAGATCGGTTTTGAGTATGGCATGCAGTTGCAATTGCTTCAGCCCAAAAGAACAAAAGAAGTTTAGAAGCTGAGAGCATCGTGCGAGCAGCCTCAACGAGAGTACGGTTTCATCTTTCGACAACGTCGTTCTATTTAGGTGTTCAAGGAGTAGAAGTTTGATGCTCAATTCCTTCTTCTTTGAAGAATGTGTCTTGTTTAAGAACTTTGTGCCTCTGCCAGTTCAAACAGAAATTACTGGGGCTTGAAGATTTTGTTGAATCATTGTGAGGAAATCTTTTAGAACTTCTGGTGTTTCATCCTTGGATCTTAGAAATAGAGTCCAAGTATATCTGGAGTAATCGTCTATAATTACCAGAATATATTTCTTCCCATTTATGCTAGCAACCCGCATTGGACCACATAAGTTCATACGAAGCAAATTTAGCCGTCCTTTCGAACTTAGAACAGCCTTTGTCTTGAATGAACTTCTTTTTGCTTTACTCACTTCACAAGAGGAACATAGTTGATCCTTGACATATTTCAACTTAGGTAAACCAATCACGACATCCTTTTTTGAAAGCAAGTTGATGTAGTCGAAGTTAAGATAAGAAAGTCTTCGATGCCATAACCATGCTTGAGTTGGTGAGGCTTTAGCCATGAGACAGATTGGAGTTGATGAAGTCGTTTCTTGAAGGGAAAATGTATAGAGATTAGATCCACTGTTACCGGTGAGTAAGTCGTTTCCCTGAAGATCTCTAACAAAACAAGTAGATTTCCGGAAAGCAACCTCCAAATCCGCACCAAAAAATTAACCAACAGAGAAGAGATTGTGATTGAGGCCTTTGACGTAATAAACCCTATTGATTGTTATATTTCCTTGAACCAAATCTCCATAACCAAGAATTAGAGCAAATTGATCATTGTCAAACCGAACGGTACGCAGATAGTTTTCAATAAAAATGCACAGCAGCTTTAGATTACACATCATGTGCTTTGTGCATCCAAAGTCAACAATGAATAGGATGAGTTGAAAAATCTGCAAGAGAATTAGAGGACGATGGAATATTTGACAAATTGGATCCTAAAGAATTTGTGAGTTTCAAGACATTAGTTATCCTAGATACATTATCTATGGCAAAGCTAACTCTCTTTTTCACATTGTTATTCTTAGTTTTAGGTACCCACTTCATTTTTGTCTTAGGAACCCATTTATATCCTGATAGGCATTGTTGTTCTATCCACCATTTCCATGCCTTACTAATTTTCTCATACAACATCCTATAATAACTCTTGGATTTGTGAATAGTGGACTCTAGTGCAACTATTTTCTTAGGGGGTGCTGCAATAGATTTGTTCGCTTGACTTTTGGGTTTTCTAGTACTAATAGGAACTAATTTAGGCTTCTTAGTTCTAGCATTCATGTCATTTAAAAATTTAGAAACACAAGCACCATGATTCGAATTAAACACACATTTTCCACAAGTAGCACAAACAGAATTAACATTCAAAGTTTTGGATTTTAAATTGTCATTACACGCAGTTACAAACTTTGTTTTATTTGAAATACTAGAAATCCTAGGGTGGTCTTCTACTTCAGTCTTCTTATCCTTCACTTGACTATTGTTTGGCACGACCTTATCTTTCATTTTAGTGCTCTTAAGTTATGGTCTGCTAACATTAGTTTTGTGAATCACTCCTGTAGAGGTAGATACGCGAGGATTAGTATTCCTAGAAGTCTGAGGAAACTGAGGTGCTCTAGTTTGTGTTGTCCTAATGTTAATTTGATACATTCCTGGTTTAATCACATGTGTGTTTCTTACAGCTTGTCTTGCTGTTTGAGGTAAAATCTGTGTAGTGACTGGTTTTGATAAACTCTCTGACACATTAGTTTTGGGAACCGACTTTGTTTGTGAAAAACTTTTCCTCTCAAAAGAGTCTAAAAAAGGAGCCAGTTTGCCTAAAACTGATGGTTTTGAAATCCTTAGAGCATTTGGTTGTCGAACAACAGATGGTTTATCAAACTTAGTTTCCACAGACATTCCTTTGCATTTCTCAATGAGTTTCTTTAACTCACTTATGGAAATGTTCTTGTCTTGCAATTGAGCTTTCAAATCTTGTATTTTAAAATATTGTTCACGTTCTTTTAGAAATACATTTGACTCTTTTTCTTTGCAAACTGTGTCATTTTTCATTTGTTCTTGACATTGTTGTAAAGCAAGTTCAAGAGTAATCGAGTGTTTTTCTAATTTAGAAAAACTTCTTAAAAGCTTAGTATAAACTTCTTTACTAACAGATTCAGTTTGTTTCAAAAGCTTTTGTGCAAGACATTCACATTCTTTCACTTTATAAAGATATAAGCATTGCAATTCATTGTGAGCATCTAAATCGGATAACGAATGCAAATAAGAACACACAACATCATTAGACATACATTTTTGCAAAAGTATATCATACATGTTTGAAAATTCTGCTTTATCAGATTCAAGTTCGTCAATCTCATTTTCAAAGGATTCAACGTACTTTAAATCAGCATGCATTTCTTGCTTAAGTTCATGAACAAATGTGAAAGTATCATTCTGTATCTTTATGGCAAGAGGCATCAAACATGTTTTGATTAGGATTTGCATATCATGAGTAGTTAGGGCACGAAGATTAAGATGATCCTGTAAATGTTTTACCCAAGCTTGATCGACAAGTTCTCTAAAAATTGGATTATATGTTATTCGTCATGACATTATATGCTTGTCTACTTTTGCTTATTGATTTGAAAACAGGTAAGAAATCTATGTTTTTGAAAATATTTGGTTTTGTTTTCACAAATGAGTTTCTCCACATTTTCTTTCTTATTTCATTTGCATGTGCCAACTGTATTTGATATTCCTGGGTCGGGGGTTAAAAATTTCATAAAGACTATTTAACTTTGTGTAGTCAAAAGGTTTCACTAAGTCTTTATTCAATTTTGATCGACTCTCTACTTCAAGAGTCGGAATCTCTTCCCTATCGGGGATGAGTCTGTTTGTAGGATCAGATTGGTCATGTGGGATCTCATACAAACACGGTTTCTCATATTGAGCCTTTTTGATGTACATTGGATTCGCAAAGGTAGTTTCTTCATTAATGTTGAGGCATTTGGGTGCTAACATATGAATGGTCTGGATTGACTGATTCCTTTTGTAAACAATTTCATTCAAGAACTTTAATTGCTTTTCCCTTGAAATCATTTTGTCGATGTCTTTTTCCTCCTTAAGTTTCAAATCCGTTATTACTTGTTTTCTCTTTGACAAGACCTGTCTTAAAGTACTTGTAAACAGACATCTGTTTGACTAACTCATTATGTTTCTCTTTGACAACTGAAATTTTGTAGGCTTTAAGTTTTAAACCTTCTTTTATGTCAATGTCTTTTTGAGCTAATAGTCCTAGAGTTTCATTTAACTTAAGTTCAAGTTTCTCGTAGTCAACAGTACGGTCAATAAAGGTTTTGTACTTCTCAAGCTCAGTCTGTTTGTTATGAAGTGCAACTAGACAACTATCCTGAATACTATTAGATTCCTCTACAGATCTACTAGTTTCCGCAAGAATAGATTTGCACTCAGTCAATTCATGAGCAAGTGTTGTGTTTACTTTCTTTAATTGCTTTAGAATTTTTTTATTTTCATCGACATCAAGTTTTAAATTTGCAATTAAAATAGCAAGCGCAACACGCTCATCATCACATACTACATCATTTTGGTCATTCTAAATATCATTATCACACATATCCGGTGAATCAGGAATGACATTACTATTATCCGTTTCCACTACACATGTGTTACTAATGGATTCAGATTGCTCAGAATGTTGTATTTCATTGGCAAACACATTATATCCAGTATCGTATTGTACCTGTTCCAATGGCTCAGAATCAGTGCCTAAGTCAGTTGTAGGAACCTCCTGGATCTTTGCCATGTAGCTGTAATGTGCTTCCAATTCTTGTTCATCAATCACTTCATTTGTGTCTTCTAACCAATCATATTTCTCAGCTTGAAGTGGAACACCTTTCTCAGCTTGTTTGCACAGCAACATTTTTCTTTGTGATACGTAAAGTCTTTAACCCTTTATGGCTTTCTGCATTCCTTAGCAAAATGTCCAAATTCCTTACAGTTGAAACACTGTATCCCAGACTGCTTTACTACCAGACTGCCTACAGTTTCCCTAGCCCCAGCAACAGTCATTGTCCTCTGATGCTCAAACTGTCCAGTCTGATTGTCATTCTTGTATCTTGGAGTAGTATCTACATTCTTGTTTCTGGTGTTTGAGGAAGTTATTAGGTTGTTGTTAGTAGGTTTGTAGAGCTTCTTGAAATACTTTGCAATGAGTGCTAAATTTTTCTACATTTCCTTATCCTTCTGAGCTTGTTTAGGATCACTGTCTTCTTCAGAAGCTGACTCGGATGGAGGTGTGATTGGTTTGGCTATCTCTTTGTCTTTGTTTTTAGTAGATGCATGAGATCTGGTAAAAGATGATTGTTTTGATGGTTGTGCAATCGATTTGTGTGATTGTGGTGCTTGATAATAAGAATCAGTATATTGTTGAGCAGAAGCAACAAGTGCTAATGGGTTAGCATTCTTGGCTATTCTTTCAGCACGGATTTCATTAACTTCCTTTTGATATTGTTTCAGAATGTCAAAGAGCTTGTGATATGAGACTTTATCCAAATCTTGTTGTTGCTTGACAATTGTCAAAAACCTTGACCATTCTGGTTAAAGTTGTTGAAGAAATTGAACATTGACTTGCATCTTAGTAACTATCAAGTTGTTTCTTATCATTTCATTCATCATCTTATAAAATCAGGAGTAATAAGACTCCATTGACTCTTCATCATGAGAAGCGAATTTTCCAAACTCCCAAAACAAATTAGTCTTGACATCTTGAATGTTAAGAGATTTAGCCTTTCAATGGCTATCCACATTTCATGAGCTGTTTTGCAAGCATCAACAGTTGAATAAATGTCATCCCCAATTCCAGTCAATAGCAAGTAAATTGCTTCCTTTTCCGCTTGGTAATGTTCTTTGTTTTTCGGAGACATATTCAAGATTGTCTCAACTGCAATACGTTTTGGAATTGCAGGATTATCACCTATTGCAGGTACAGCTAGAATTGTGACAGTGGTAGGTTGATATAGACCTTCTAAGAGGCATTTCCTCAAAGCATCACCATTTGGTCTTGTATCAATGTATCTTAAGAAATGTGATTGCCACTGAGAATATCTTCCTGGTGCAAGCATTGGTGGACGATCCCTTAAACTAGCTGCCATGATGTTGTTATGCATTTGACTGTCGGTTGTAGAAGTTATAATTGAAGTAGTCATGATGAATGATTGTTGAATTATGAAGCGAAAATGATTTGTAGGATCTTAAGTAGGTAAAGTGATTGTTGTTGTGGATTGAAATCAATCAACGTTTATAGGATTTTACAAATCTATGACTTAAACCGAGAAAAGAATAAACTTTTTATGGGATTTTACTAAATCAAGAAGAAACCGTAAATGAACAATTAATTGTTGTTGGTGAAATTGTTGTTGTAGTAGAAGAACTTAAACTTTCGTTAACGATTTGTTGAGCAAAAACAATGAACGGTGCACAAATTTTGAGTTTGAGTTGATTAACGGTTGATTAAAACTTAAATACAGACTAATGGTGCACAAACGATTCACGTTTGATAACTAACGGGCTGTTTTGGTTGAAAAAGGACTAACGGTGGAAAGTAGTTTCAACAATGAGGGATAATAGACCAATAAAGTACTAATGATGAAACTGTCTTCAAATCCAGGGACCAAAAGTGTCAATTTCGAATTAAGTTTAATAATATTAACTTTTCCCTCCTGATATGTTTTCTTCCATGTTTTCAATTTCAAAAAAAATGCAACGTTTGTAAATCTTGCCTTGTGTAGTCGTACGATTATCGTCTGTTAAAACCAAATATACCACGTTGATCGAAACGATGTCACGATCACGATGGTATAGATTAAATGTCCCGTACTTGAACGTCACTTGAAACCGAAAACCCAAAACAACTTAGTTGATCGGTACACAAAGAAAAAAATGGGTTGTTTGGTTTCTCTTTGTAACGAGTTGTTCGATACTCAAGGTGTGGAGTTGTTCGGTTTGAGAAGGAAAAGAGTTGTTCGATACAAGGTATTGTTCGGTATCAAGGTTGTTCGCTACTCAAGGTTGTTCGATACTCAAGGTGTGGAGTTGTTCGGTTTGAGAAGGAAAAGAGTTGTTCGATACAAGGTATTGTTCGGTATCAAGGTTGTTCGCTACTCAAGGTTGTTCGATACTCAAGGTTTGAATTGTTCGGTACTCAAAAGAAATGA
>BQNB010050609.1:0-41428 GCA_026074375.1 Tanacetum coccineum
AGTGTGCGATTGAGATGGGTTTATATAGGTTAAGCAAACCTAAGTGCGAAGAAACCGTTTCAATTTACACTTTACACCCTTGGCGGTATTTTCTCTAACGTCTCTTTAGCGGTACTAAATATGCCCATCGGTACTAACTTTATACTGACGGTACTAACTTTTGTCAACCAAAAAAATGAATGTTTTTGGCAACAAGAGTTCTTCAGTACCATCCAAGTCGCTTTCCAAAGACTCATCATTTTGCCTCCCCTTAACTAATGCAGCTTATGGATTCATCATTCCAATAGAGACAATCAAGAACTGGAACCTGCCAGCATCAAATGCCTTTGTCAGTAGATCAGCTACATTGTTATCAGTATGTATCTTGAGGACTTGAATCAGCTTTTTCTCATAAGCATCCCTTATGAAATGATGCATTATCTCAATGTGCTTAGTCTTTGAGTGAAACACTGGATTTTTCACTATGCAGATTGTGATTTCATTGTCAATGTGAATCCTTGTGTTCATGAAGTTAAACCCATAGTCTAGCATTTGATTTTGAATCCACAAGACTTGTCCACAGCAGCTAGCAGCAGCAACATACTCTGCCTCAGTAGTGGAAGTAGCCACAATTGTCTGCTTTTTGCACTGCCAGGATATAAGTCTCCTACCAAGAAATTGACAACCTCCTGTTGTGGATTTCCTGTAAAGATTGGCACCAGCATAATCACTATCTGAATAGGCTTCCAAATCAAAAGGTGAGACTCTAGGATACCAAAGGCCTAGGTTGGATTTGCCTTTGAGGTACCTAAATATCCTCTTGACAGCATTGAGATGGGAGGTCTTTGGTGTTACTTGAAATCTTGAACAATTGCAGACTGCAAACATAATGTCTGGCCTTGAAGCAGTTAAGTACATTAAAGAGCCAATCATGGATCTATACAAATGTACATCCACATCAGTAGCTTCTGTATCCTTAGTCAAAGGCCTCTGAGTTTCAATTAGAGTACTAGCAGTCTTAACATTCATAAAATCAAATTTCTTCAAGATTTTAGCAACATACTTGTCTTGACTAATGAAAATACCATCTTCCTTTTGTTTGACTTGTAATCCTAGAAAGAAGGTAAGTTCTCCCATTGAGCTCATCTGAAACTTGCTCTTCATTAATGCTTTAAACTCATCACACCAAGACTTCTTTGTTGATCCAAAGAAAATATCATCCACATATACTTGTACTAGGATAATATTCTTCTTGTCCTTCTTTATGAATAAAGTCTTGTCTATGGCTCCTCTTTTGTATCTATTTTGTAGCAAGAAAGTGGACAAAGTAGCATACCAAGCTCTGGGAGCTTGATGTAATCCATACAAAGCTTTCACAACTTTGTAAACTTTCTTGGGGTACATAGGATCTATAAAACCAGGAGGTTGAGTTACATAAACCTCCTCATCTATTGTCCCATATAGGAAGGCACTTTTCACATCCATTTGATAGACTATGAACCCCATGTAAGAGGCAAAGGCTAAAAATATCCTGATGGCTTCTATCCTAGCTACAGGAGCAAAAACCTCATCATAGTCTATGCTTTCCTCTTGCCTATGACCCTGTGCAACTAATCTTGCCTTATTTCGAACCACTACACCTCTTTCATCCTTTTTGTTCCTGTAGACCCATTTTAATCTAATTGTCTTCTTCCCTTTAGGCAAGTCTACAAGAATCCATACCTTTTGAATCTTGAACTGCATCAGTTCTTCTTGCATTGCATTGACCCAACTTTCATCTTCTAGTGCATCAGATATCTTCTTGGGCTCAACTTGAGATAGAAAGCACGCAAACAGGCAGTGCTGGAAATCCTTGTGATTATTTCTCCTTTGCTTTTGGATATAACTGACAAAAGCATGAGATCCAGAACTCTTGCTCACTTTGCTCCTAGTCTAAACTGCTGAAGCTGGATCTCCAAGTATTTGAGTGGTAGGATGAATGGTGTGAATCCTTGATGTGGGAATAGGACTAACATTCACAGTGGATTCCAAGTTTGTGAAGTCAGCCACTGCACCCTCATCATCAAAAGATGCACTGGTGAAGATCCCTTCACCAGTATTATCATAAATATCCTCAAGAGGAGGTATTTTAGAATCATCTTCAGAAGGATGTGGTGCAACAATACTAATTCTTAGACTAGCAGTACTAACTAATGGACCATCAGTACTAAATAATAGGCTATCAGTACTAAGTGATGGACCATCAGTACTAACTTTGTTAGTACTGTCAGCTTTAGAAGCACCTGCCTGATGAAGTAAATCCTCTATACCTAGAGCAAAATCTTTTCTTAGAGCTTCAGCTGCATCACTTGCAGCCTTCTCTTGTCTCTTGAGTTGTTCCAGTTCATCCAGAAAGTCTTGATCTACTTGCTCTTCTGGATCCTCATTTCTCTTTAAGACAACAACCTCATCAGGTTCTTTATCACCAGATTTCACTTATGAGCTCTTCATTGTTGAGGTGTAAGCAGACCATATTGGCAAAACATAGTACTCCAGAGTAGATTCATCATTCAAATCAGCAGTCACTGCAACAGATGAGTCTTTTGTACCTGCATTATGGTTAGCTTCTTCTGGACCTGTAGGTTTGTTAGCTCTATTCTCTGCAGTTACAGGCTGATAATTCATAGAATCAGTTAAGTAATCTAGGTCAAACAGCCATGTAGGTCCTTTTCCTGCCACATTAGATTTATTCTCAAGAAATTTACATGCAAGTTTTCCTTAACTCTTTTGGTTTCTAAGTTATATACCCTAAAAGCCTTACTTGAAAGGGAATATCCAACTAAGAAATCTTCATCAGCCTTTTCCTTAAATTTGCCTAGGTGGTCAAGGGTGTTTAAGATGGTCACATGGCACCCAAAAGGTCTTATATAGCTTATGATAGGTTGTTTACCAGTTATAAGCTCATAAGGATTCTTGTTATGAGGTTTGGTCACTAATACCCTATTAAGGACATAGCAGGCAGTACTAACTGCTTCAGCCCAAAAAGTGTTAGTTAAAAATGAATCTGCTAACATAGTTCTAGCAGCCTCAATAAGGGTCCTATTTTTCCTCTTAGCAACTCCATTCTGTTGTGGAGTTCTGGCATTACTATACTCCCTCTTAATCCCTTTTGACCCACATAATTCAATCATGTCCCTATTCTTGAATTCTGTTCCATTATCACACCTAATTGTTTTAACCTTTTTGTTCAGTTAGTTTTCTATTTGTCTTATGAAGTCCTTAAGGATTCCCCTAGTTTCATCCTTAGTTCTTAAGAAGAACACCCAACTAAACCGGCTAAAATCATCAGTGATTACTAAGCAATATGTCTTATGATTCAAGCTCCTTATAGATGTGGGTCCAAATAAATCTATATGCAATAACTGTAAGGGCTGGCTGATTGAGCTCACTTGTTTGGCCTTGCAGGAGGCCTTGTGTTGCTTTCCCTTTTGACAAGCAACACAAGTGTGGTCATTCTAAAAAATCTTAGAAGGTAGACCTCTTACAAGGTTTCCCTTCACAAGTTTGTTTAAGTTTTTAAAGTTTACATGACCAAGCCTCCTGTGCCATTTGTTAGATTCATCAGATGTAGCTTTGGCAATCAAACAAGTTAATCCTTTAGAAGGAGCAAAGTTCTCTAGATTGAATCTGTACATCTTATGTTGTCTTGGAACTCTAAGCAGTACTTGATTTTCATCAGGTAACTTAAAGTCAGGAGACAACACAAGACATTCAGTGTCAGTAAAGAGAACCTTGTTCTTCTTGTCATACATTTGTGAGACAGAAAAGAGATTGAACTGTTGTAGTTCTTTCACAAAGCATACATCATCAAAATCTAACTTTCCTGTTCTTATTTTACCTTTGCCAGTGATCTGGCCTTTGCTACCTCCAAAAGCAACTGGTCCTCCATTAAAATCTTGATAATCAACCAGATAGCCTTTGTTGCCAGTCATGTGTCGGGAGCATCCACTATCAACTATACCTTTGTTCTTCAAAGTTCTTTGTGGATAATCCTGCACATGAAAATAAGAGAATATCAGTTTCTCTTAGGGACCCAAGTTATTGCTGACTTGGGTCTGCCTTGTGGATCTTTTGGAATATTATAATTTCTAGATCTTGATCCACTATTGTATTTGGAGAATCTATTTACAAAGTATTGTTTAGTTCTCCAAATACAACCTGCTGAGGCCTTAACAGCAGTTGTCCCTTTTCCCTCAGCAGCACTAACTGCTTTTCCCTTAGCAGTATTAACTTTTGAATTTGAAAATTTATCTTTGAGTGCTGCTGTTTTTGAAAGTGGCCTTTTAGTTGGTGAATGATCATTATGAAAAATAGATTTTGGTTTGAAATCATTCATGTTAGTACTTACAGTACTAACTTTTCTTGCAGTTCTAGTTGGTACTGTTGGACAATTTTGTCTAGCGGTACTAACATTTTGTCTAGCGGTATTAAGATGGTTAGTACTGCTAGACCTGGCAATATTATATGGAATTTTGCCAGATCTTGTTAGAACTGCAGATGGAACAAACTGATTTTTATGATTCACTTGTTGTACATTGTTCCCATTAGACCTCTTTTCCTTTTGATGAGTGTCCTTGGACACCCTTTTGTGCATTGCAGCCTGTCTAGCCATTCTCTTTTCATGAAAATCACAGTCTCTTATGAGATGACTAAGACTACCATAAACATAACATCCCATTCTAGTCCGACCACAACCTAAACCCATCCTAGATCTAAACCCATGTAAGTCTTTCTTATTAACCTTGGGAATTTCATTACTTGTTTTGTTTTCTTGGACATGTTCCCTAGGTTTTTGCTGGTCTGAGGGAGGTGTAGACACACATTCATCATCTGATTCATACTCCTCTATGATGGGAGCATCTGTCCAGACCTTTGGTGTACCTACAACTATGGGTTCAATTACTATTGGAACGGGCATATGGTTAGTGGTTGGTTCACTAGAGTTTGACTCACAGGAGTCAAAATCAATGGTTCTAGTGTCAGATTCACTAGTGTGGGGTTGTTTTGGACCATAGGTATATTGAGATTCATCAATCTCAACATCAGGTCCTGATGGCATGTAGTTCCCTATCATTGGTGGGGGAACAGCATGCATTCCATCAGGTTTGGCAAATCTAACATTCAGTGTGCTATCATCTGAATTACTTTCATTATTAAAGAACATACTCTGTAAAACCTCATTCTCATAGCTTAAAATCCCATCAAACTTGTAATCCCCATATCCTAGCCCAAACTTGTCACTTGCACTCATCTTTGTATTAAGCAGTTTACTTTAATATTTTGAAGAATTTTGCGAATTTGCAAACTTAGTTTTTAAATCTTCCTTTTCTTTAAGTGCTTCTGCTAAAAGCTTTTTGTCTTATGTAAGAACATCTATTTTATCATCTAGGTCTATTTTCATATACCTAATCTTTTGTTCATACCATAGTTGGTTATTTTGATGAGTAACAAGCTGAGCTTCAACTTTCTTTAAGCCTTGGGAATAAGCTAGTATTTCTACATTAGCATCACTAAGTTGGTATCTCTGTTCATCATAAAGTTTTTTAAGCTTTGAATATGATTCAACACATTTTGGAGAACAGGAGATTACCTCAGTGTCTGAGCTTGCATTGTTGAAGGCCATTAAAGCAAAGTCTTCATCCTCATCATCTGCATGGGCTGTCCAGTCTACTCCTTCTCCATTAAGAGTCACTAAAGCATTGGACTCCTATGGCTTACTAGCTCTTCTACCATTATCTTTCACCTTGTACCCGAAGCTTCCTCCTTCTCTTCTTCTTGTATATGTACTGCCTTTGAATCTACACTCTCTTGCAAAGTGCCCAGTTTTATGGCAGTTGTAGCATTCGACCTTGGTTTTGTCAAAACCAACAGGTTCTTTGGCATCAAAGTGCAGTTTTCTTCCAGTCTTTTTGTAAAACTTCTTCAGTCTCATTGAGATCATGGCTAATTTCCATTTCAAGTCCATCTCTTCCAAATCATATTCATTAATTTGCTCCAGATCCTCATGATCCAACTGTAGACCACTAGATTGATTTGCGAAGAATGAGTACATTAGATCATCAGTATAAGATGAAGATGTCTCCCTTTTAGTGTTGTTGTGACTTGAAGAAGAAGAATCACCACTAGCGGTACTAACATTGTTAGTACTGTTGGTGTTGTCTGAAGAGTCAAAAGCAACATTTGGTGAACTGGATGATGATACATTCGAGCCTTGAATGTCAGACTCGAAAACTCTTAGGTTATTGTACAAATCATCGAAGCTTAAATCATCAATTCCCTACTTTGTCCTCATGATCAAAGAGACTTGGGACCATGATGAAGGTAGAGATCTGAGAAACTTCTGGTTTGCATCTTCAGTGGATACACCAGCACCATGCACTTCTAGTTGGCTAAAAAGGCTTTAAAATCGATCATAACCTTTGTGGAGTCCTTCAGAATTTGATATTTTGAAGCCTTTAAATTGTTGCTTCAAGATATACTTCTGCATCTTCTATGACTCATCATTCCCTCCAAACCTGGACTTGATAGCATCCTAAATGTCCTTAGCATCAGTCATTCTATGGAACTTGGCTAGGTGATCTTCAGGTATGGCCATAAGCAAGGTAGTCCTTGCCTTCCTCTCTCTCTCTCCCTAGCCAAAACTTCCTCTGTAGTTCTTGGAGGTAACACTTTTACAACCCCTTGAGTATCAGTTGTGATACTAACGAGACCATTACCTTTCTAAATAACTTCCCAAATGGGATAATCAGTATGAGCAAGGTAATGTTCCATCTTCATCGCCCATATATCATATTCTCCCTTCTTGAGTAGAGGAAGTTTGACAGTAGACATTGTATGTGGGACTTGCTGAGGTTGTGATTGAGGTGCTTGTGGTGGAGGTGGCGGAGGAACATCTTCTGGTCCAGACATTGTGGAGTGTTGAAAAGTAAAGGATTGAGGGACAGATGTGTTTTAAGATTCTTCTTACTCAGAGTTTCTTCAAAAGCTCTGATACCACTTGTGGATCCTAAACTATACGGATCTTCTAGCCTTTGTAAGGGTTATAACCACTATGGATAGTTCCACAATGATTATAGAAGAAACAGTGACTATGAACAATAATATATTATGCGGAATCTAATATATATTGCTAAGAAGAATAAGAACTAATACTTTATATTGATCTGCTTGTGATTACAGATTCCTAACTATGATATGAGAGATATGAGATGTGAATGAATGAGATGTGAATTCTAATGTCTCAGGGATCCTTTTATAGATTAAGGATAACCCTTATTGACTTACAAATTGCGTAGATTATGCATTACATTTAATGCATATCGTTTCCTAACATATCTCATGCATATCTCTTAAACAGTACTAACTAACATAAACAGTACTAACTACTTTGTACTGTCGGTACAAACTATTTCTAATATATACTAATGGTACTAACTATAACTGTCGGTACTAACTAATATAACTGTCGGTACTAAGTTAGGAAAAACTTAATTCCCAACACATGGTTTGAGAGGTTGGTTTGTTTAACTAATTAAACTAAATATAATCTACGCTACTGGTGATAATTTTATGATAAAATATGTATTTACTATAATCATTGCACTCCTCCTGTCCAGGATTGCTTCTCTAGTATCTATGTGCTTTTGTCACACTTATGAATGATCTGTTGTAAGTATTTCCTAAGTCATGAAACGAATTACACGAACCACGACGGTCTATTTAATAATTCCGTTAAGAGTAAAAGAAGATGCACAAGTAAGGTAGTTATGAAGACTATTACAAGGCACCTTAAGAGTAGATTAAATGCATGTGAATTATTTTAAGAGGGCAATTCAACCAATATTAGGGGTGTGTGGTAGTATGGACGAATGTTGACACGTGGTATCATATCTCTCATCCTTACCGTTTCCCTGGTATATCTTTGCCAATTTAATTATCTTATGGCTAGTTTCTAGAGTCTAACGAGCACATCATATTAACAAAGAAGAAAGCAACATTAAAAGGATCTCACAACATAATTTTCATGCAAGCAAAGTATATACAAATGAAGGTTTAGCCTAGCCTGTTACGTAAAGAGAGAAGAAGAGGATAAATCACTCAAACAACCAAGAGTGACATATTGAATGATTAATGCATAAACAATCTTACTGAGTTTAAAACACGGATTAAGAAGGTAGTTAAAAGTAGGTTTGGACGGCCTTAAAGAGCGATCCTAAAAGATGCTATGTGAATAACTAGGGTGTTGCTCTCTAAATCAGTTATTGAAAGTGACCTTTAAAACCCTAAAATCAGTTTTGTATATAAAGTAAAACTAATGCGACGGCGTCGCTTTGATGTCGTGACGCCATCGCCACATGGATGATTCTAGATCCTCTTTAAGTCGGCCACGTCCTGACGTTATAGCTGAAAAACACAAGGTTTCCATTCATGTATTAATTTATCTCAAGTAAAATATATCGATTAAGATTTACCTCAATGATATATTGCATTGTGTTTGGACTTAATCACCGCATATGTTTATTTCAATAAATATTTATTCCAAGGTCGTTTGTTTTATTTCCTAAATTCCCAAGTGAAGTTTCATTCCAATCTCAAGGATTAACATCTAGCTTAGATGGAATGATGCTTTCAATATGTTACACAACATATGAATTTTAAGGAAAAAACATAATGCTCCCACTTGATGTCAGGTGTACTCAGGAGTTATCTTAATTTAATCAAAAATCATATTGTAATTAAACTTAAGATTTCAGCTCCTAGATGCATGATCTAATCCACATTTTGATTCTCTTATCTTGTATGCTTTATAAAGATTATTTTGAACTCATAACCCTTTTTGATTACACATCATCCTTGCAAAGGTAACCATAAAGGTAAGAGTTATAAAACTTAATTGTCATATTCCATATTCAAGGAAACATGTATGACAATTAATTATCTTTATATAATTAATGCGTGTAGAAAGGAAGATTTAATCATAGTCAATTGCTTGAGTATGATTAAAAACTTTTATCATAAGTCAGGCATTAATATGTATGCAGTTTTGTCCTTATGAGTCTATCTTCAAAAGAAACTCATTCTAACCTTATAGTTTTAATGTTTGGTAAAAGATCAATCAAGCTCAAAACATTGATTATCTTTTAAGGACTACATCTTATCATTGAGTTATTCTAAGACATTTATCAGATTCAAGATGTGATAATTCATCTTATTATTTAGCAGGTTTACTATAACCTTCTAACTTATATTCCTCATCATTGATATTAAAATATCACTCCATTGATGAGGTATCCTTGCGGATTTATGAATGAGAGTTGCATCATACTATGGTTCGACATTTACATGTTTAACCTTAGTATGACATCAGCAAGTGTATTCAAAAGGTTATGTATTTTGTTCTTGAATGTCATTAAGATTTATGGATGCTCCTACTTACTTTTGTAAGTAGAGATAATTCTCTAAATACTAAGTATTTAAGCAACAATAAATTGTTCTTAATTTGGAAACACAAAACACATTTACCAGTTCTCATCTCTAGCTTGTTAATAATATGCTTCATAAGATATTAACAAATTTCCAGAACTTTAATCAAGACATAATGGGATTCATCCCAATCAGTAAATAAATAATGTCTTGAATACCTTCTAGGTTGGAACAATATTGAGTGTATCCATGACACACACAAATTTATAACCTTGATAGATTCCTGAGGTAGAGCAATTTAAGTTATCATAAATCAAATGATATGAATATAGTTTGTTTCAACACATTAGACATACCATAATAATGTGGTATTCTATGTGTATTGGAATTGTAAAACTACATCTGAATTCCATAGATAACTTAATTCTCTTTGGTTCAAATACTTGTCAATTGGGTTGAGCCAAATTGAATACTTAGTATTTTAAAACCAAGTGCATGCTATAACGTATATTTCTTTGAATAGTACAATTAACTCTATGTTCATGTGTTTACAAGAAAACAGAACATGTCAAATATACATTACAAGACTTTGAATAATTCAAGGACAACATGTTTATGGGTTAACAAGAAGACATAACAATTTTACTACTTACTTTATGTTATGAGTCATTGATAAATTCAAGGACTTTATAATTATGTCTTAACCAGAAAACATAATTATAGTAACTAAAGTGGCTATGAACGCAAACTCTTGAGTTCAATAGTAATTTTAAGTTAATTTCATACTTCATAATTATGATTATATAATTTAACCATAATTATATTGACTAAAGTATGTAGATTTACATTATATCTTGACATTTAAATGTAATAGGGCAACAAACATCTTGTATGTTTAAGTCCTAGTAGAATTATTAGCTTTCTTACTTTGCTGTCAAGAGAAACCAATAATCATATTGTTATATGTTGTTCCTTGCACACACTTAAGATTTCTCCCACTTGTGTATGGGACAACATGATTTAAAGTAGACAACAGTACGACAAGTGCTCAATTGTATAAACAATATGATAGTGTCATTGATATTACAAGTAGATTTCAAACCATAACATTTAATAAGGAATTGTGGATTATTATTCTATAGATAACGTTTCAGAAAGCAACATCAGAATGGCAAATAGTTATCTTATAAAATAAAATGCAATTTTCTTTAAAACCATGGTCATTCATATTCAGAAAGTAATGAATTATTTAAAAGCAAGCTAGAAATAATATGGGCAACTAACAAAGAAATCAATCTGGTAGCTCCCACTGAAATTGACAACATTACATGAATGTCTTTTCAGTAATGAAAACGTAAACCTCCCACTAGATTTGTCAACATTGTAAGTGTTACATCACCAATAGAAAGTGTTTGGTTCAGTTCCTGAGCCCCTCAGTCTTTCAGTAGATTTAAACATAAAATCCCCTAAGTATAAGTGAAGTTGAAAAGTATTCCGCTTGAGACACTGAAGAAAAGTTTTAGCTCTAGTTCTTCGGGTACTTAGAAGATCAAGATTATCTTCACTTCAGTTTAAGAGGCAGTGCTGTAAACTGAAGAGACTCTTATAAGATTGAGCCTTCTGTTCCTTAGCTTGGCTGTACAATTTTCCTAGATGGACTTGATTGTTTATCTCCTTTAACAGAAGTTAGAATTTGTTATATATGTTTCACTTTAGATAGGTCTTACAAGGCAGGAAAAAGATTTATAGCCAATTTTATGTGGTCAAATATGTAATAAAAGGGAAGATTTATCCTTGGGTCTAAGTAATCTTTAAAGTTGGTTCTATAGAAGTACATCTACTTTTCGGTGCAGAAACTGAAGAAGACCTTAGTAAGAGCTTCAGTCCAGCTTGGCTGACAATTCCAAGATGGACGATGTCTATCTCCTTAACAGAAGTTAAAATGAAATGTTTCACTTCTAGAAGGTTTACAAGGCGGGAAAAAGATATGCATTATGTCAAAAAGAATAAAGTAGATCTCCTTGGGAAAGTAACTTCTAAAGTTGGTATAGAAGTACAACAACTTTTCTTAAAGGACTGTACCTAGTACTAGAAAGAAAACGTGCATTAAATGGTAGTTTAACCACCTATTTAATGTTTGCCATGTAGTCTAGGTTAAACTTGTAAACCTTAATCCCTTTGCCTATAAAAGGAAAGGGATAATGAGAGTAAAGAGCCACCTCTTCCAATTAATGCAAAACGCATTGAAGAGCTCTCGTATATCTCAAATAAATTGAACAGAACTGCTGAAGCTAAAGCTTCACTTCTAGTCAAGTAGTTTGTTTTCTTACTCTTTTAACTTTGGTTAAGAGTTTAAGTTTGAAGGAGATAACACCTCAATGGTCATTCAACCACCTTGTTATTCCGCAAGCAAGGTGTGTCATAAATTCTTTATTTGATTCTAATAAGAACCTATAAGTTGAAAAGTACTTATGTGTGTTTTAAACTTGTTCTTTATATTGCTATATATATATATGTGTGTGTGTGTGTTTAAAACTTACTTTGTTGCTATGATATGTGATTAGTTTAACTTGATAAACCTTATATCACATTCAAAGGGAACAACAGAAAGCAAATAGTGATTTATTTACTTTCCTACTCTCTTAGAATGCCTACAAGTAGCAATGTACTTAGGTATTGAACAAAGTTTATAAAGTTCTACTTATGTAGATGATGGACTAGCCATTCATGCTTTCATTAACTTGAACATTTTAGCATGCATTCCTCCTTAATCGGTCTGCCTAGCCACAAGGGTGTTTAGCACTATAAGGAATGAATCGAGTCTAAGAAAAAATTACCTAGAAGACATGCTAGCAATTTTCTTTACTCGTTACGGTTTAAACTCATACATTGTGACAAGTGGAAGATGTCATTATTTTGGTAGCTATATAAAAATGTACTCTTGTTACACAAAATATTCTATCTTTTAAAGATTTTAGAACCGGAAAAGGGTAATGAAAGATTAAAAGTGAGTTTAAATCTAATGAGAAAAAATTAATTATAACCCTATCTTTAGTCTTGTCAACCAATGAGAAGAGATAGGAGTAAGTCTTACTCTTCTTACCAGGAAAAAAGACTATGTTTGTCTTTTTAAGGAAAACAAACTTTCATTTACGAATTATGTTGCAATAACACAATTAATCAGAACATAGAAAGTTTAGTTTTAGTATTTTTGATAATTAAATTCTTAAAAGAATTAACTACCCAATTAATTGTCACACCCCCAAACTGGGCCTGGACGGAATACGTGTCCGGAGGCGTGACGTCATCGCATACATTGCACAAGATCAAGTAAACGACCTCTATATGGACGTTTGATGAAACATAACTCATTGCTTTAGATAAATCAAAATAAATCTTACAATAATCTTCACATAAATGAAATGGTTTTAGCAGAAGCTTAAGAAAAATGCAGCGGAATCATAACATGTTTTTAGGACAACGAGTAATTAATATTAAAGATAAACATTCTTGAATGACATCAAGCAATGCATGCAACATCAAATAGCACTTCATGAACAATCCAGCTAAGCACCTGAGAAAAACATGCTTAAAACAGTCAACATAAAGTTGGTGAATTCATAGGTTTGGATTTATGTAAGGTTGGACCACAAGATTTGCAAAAGTGTTGTGACTATTATAACGAATACAATATCACATGAAAAGCATCTACGTTGCACTAAGATCATGACACCGAGGCTAAATTATGAGATACATATAATATGCAAAATGATGATAATGCCCTACAAATGTTCTGGACAAAGACACCCTATTGACTACCGACGTTGATATATATGTTCGTTCATCGACACAGAATCAGTAAGTGCTTGCTTACCGGGTAGGATTAACTAGTCCACAAATAGATCTATTTATAACACTCACGCTTACTTAACCAATCCCATTGGTCATAGGTAATTAACAGTTCATGATGGTTCGGGCATGATAGTGGTCTAATCGCTACTTAGGCAACACGTAAATAGGAAATGATAACTGAAAACACTTGTGGCCAAAGTTTAAAACAAGCAATGTTTCTCACCCAAAAGCTGTAAAGCAATTATTCAAAATGAGTAAAAGTGGGGCTATGAACTCACCTTAGAGCGATGAGCAAATGATAATCACGTGAGAGAAAGATGATACACAATCCTAGCCGTCACCTAAAGAAATAATGCGTCTTAGGACTAAGATATGATATACAAAACCAAAAGTGAAATGCTTATAAAAAAGTAGGCAACCATATATGTTTGTGTCTTAGTTAGAAAAATGGTGTCGTTATGATAACAAAATGTTCATGATTAAAATACGCCACGGTTTACTAAATGTTACTATTTTAGGAAAGTTCTAAATTTCAAGACGTTAATACCGTCCCCTATATTTTGTTAAATCAGTATTTTTGAAAAAGCTTTATCAATACCTAAGCGCCTAGCTTTTACATCCGTCTTGACGACTTATCCCAAAAGTTACTATTTTTAGAAGTCTTACACTTTTATAACATCCGGCATTCCATAGTTACCCTTATGACGTTTCTAATGTTTCCAATCAATACACTAATGTTTCTATATGTTTCGCCAATGTTTTAAAACCTCAAAAATGTTTGAAAGTGTCCAAAAACCTAATTTACTTTTCACATCAGCAGCCTCATTTATTATTTTTCTGAAAAGTGTTCCAAAATTCATTTCGCCATAACTTGGCCGTTTTAAATCCGCTTTTAGTGTTCGAAAAAAAAAAAATTATCTAATACCGAAATAAGCTCTCCAAAAACTACTTTCTTGACTAATGAAACATTTTTAAGTCGCCTAAAACCTTAAAACAAAATTGGATCAGCAACTATATTTTTCGCAAATGCTCTTAAAAATTCCTCCAAACTTTACAATAGTGCCTATTCTAACCTAGTCCTGTTCACTACTAAACCAACCAATGTTTCGCCATCAAAACCATAATCAATACTAACCTAATCCTATCATTTCTATTGTTTCAACACTCATGATCACTCATACTCAACACAAACCTTTTGTAAATCAAAGAATCATAACCTAGACACAATATTTGCATAAAAGGTTTATAAAAGCTTCCTTGTTTAACATACCCATTTCATTTCTTTTTGGAAAATCAACACAAACACCATAGGAAATATAGATCTATGCAAGAACATAAGTAAATATAGAATGAAAGTAGAAATGAAAGCATAAATTTCAAAGTTAGCTTACAAATGAAGAACAAGCTTAAAAAATATAAGGAATGAAGATAGAAGACTTGGATCTTGAAAAACCCCAAATAGTAACCAAACCTTAATTTGTAGATCTTGAAATAAACCCTTGAATCAAAGAACCAATTCTTGCAAACACCTTAGATAACCTTAGTAATGAACCTAGTATACTTAGATCTTGAAGGAAATCAAGAAAAATAAATCCTAAGAGGGTGTTTATTTTGTGCCATGAGCAAAGAAGAGAGAAAGAGAGATGAGAGATTTTTGATGAGGCTTGGAAATGAAAAACTGACCTAGAATGTGTTATAACATGGTATTTATAGGAGGAACTAGGGTTTTAGGGTGTAAGATATTGTGTGAACCATGACATTAAGGGTCTAGATGACCAACACACACCAAGAGTGTGTGTGGTGGTGGGTTCAGACGCAACAAGCCACAAGGGGAGGGGGTTCAAGCTTGAACACTAACCAACTAGCCATAAGTAATTAAATTAAGATTCCACTTTAAATCATAGTTGAGAAGTGGTTCAAAGTTTGCATGCGTGAAGATAAGAATTCTTATACACCACCTTGCATGCCTAATGCTTCCAAAAATTTCAAATTAAAGTATAAAGATTCCATTTGATTTAATTTTAAGGCTTGGTGTTGATTTGGTTGTGTTTTAGCCGATCGAATTGAGAAAGGGGGTGGGGATGACCACGAAATTTTTGACTTCAATACTCAAGATATTCAATAACTAGAGTTTACACAAAATGATTACGGGTTTTCAGGGTTCCGTTTGATCAAAAACACGAAAAATGTATATAATACGCTATGCCTTAAAAAAATTATCGGGAGTGAACGTAAACTACGAAACACTTGGAAAAGATAAAATAATACATATAATATCTAGACTAATCAATATCCGAAGTCAGAACGCGTCCGATGACGTTTTTCAGATCTAGGCGGGTGAACTTCCCGGTTTTACGTCAAATTCAAATGAAACTGATAAAATTCAAAATAATGGTCGGAATGGTTTATAATATTGACCTAAAATTTACAGGGTGTGACATTAATTACTAATAAGACTAAGATCCAACTTGACCTCGTACTTATTACCGAAGGTCTGACCAACGTGTAAACAAGTAGGGCAAGAGGTAAGCGACGTGCATTAATTGCATTGAAACGCAACTCTTAGATTTATGAGACACATGACTTTAGTAAATCATATAGTAATGTCGTGTACATGTTTTGTCTCATCTTATGCCTCGGGTCCAAGGTTTGACCAAGCATACTCGCTTTAAGTCCACCAAAAAAGAACATGCAATGAAATAGCAAGAGGTTCGTCAGCGTAACACTTCTTCAAATTAGAAACATGAAAAGTACTATGAACGTGACTTAATTGATCTGGGAGTTCAAGTCTGTAAGAAACCATTCCAACCTTAGCAAGTACCTTAAATGGTCCAATATAACGAGGGTACAACGTTCCCCGTTTTCTAAAACGTATCACCCCCTTCCATGGTAACACCTTCAACATGACCATATCTCCAACTTGAAACTCCATGGGCTTACGATTCCTATCGGCTAAACTCTTTTGCCTATCGCGAGCGTCTCCAACCTCAGCCCAACAAATAGGTGATCGACACTTGCGACCGTACAGAGCCTTGAATGGTGCAGCTTTGATACTAGTGTGATAACTTTTGTTGTAAGAAAAATCCACCAAAGGTAGATGCCTATCCCAACCTTTCCCAAAATCAATCATATAAGCACGTAGCATGTCCTCCAATGTGTGGATGGTTCTTTTACTTTGACCATCGGTCTGCGGATGATAAGCCGTACTCATATCTAATTGAGTACCTAGAGCTTTATTTAGCGACTTCCAGAATTGAGACGTAAATCTACCATCTCAGTCAGAAATAATCAAAACTGGTACACCGTGCTTTGAGATGAATTGCTTCAGATATTATCTCGTCAACTTCTCCATTGAGTCATTTTCCTTCATTGGCAGAAAATGAGCGGATTTTGTGAGTCGGTCAATAATTACCCAAATTGTATCTTGTTCAGTCGATGTCTTTGGTAGCTTAGTAATGAAATTCATGGTAATGTTCTCCCACTTCCATACAGGGATTACTGGTTAAACTAATAGACCGGATGGTTTTTGGTATTCAGCCTTGACCTTAGCACAGGTTAAACACTTACCGACATAGGTGGCAATCTCGGCCTTCATATTCTGCCACCAATACAGCTTCTTTAAATCTTGATACATCTTATCTGATCTAGGATGTATCGAATATTTTGACTTATGCGACTCATGCATAATCAACTCCCTTAAGTTACCTAGATTAGGTATCTAATTTCTTCCATTTAAACATAGTGTTCCATCAGCACGTGGCTCTAGCTTCTTAATCATTCCACACAAATCCTCAGTCCCATAATTTTCCTCCTTTCTTGCCTCGTTTTGAGCATTCATAATTTCCACAGGAACACTTAAACCAACTATCATAACCAAAGATCGAACTCGTAGTGGCTTGGTCCGTTCCTTTCTGCTCAAGGCATCTGCCACCACATTCGCCTTTCCTGGATGATAATGAATCTCACAATCATAATCACTTTTATAACACCCCGTGTTTTAGGTCATTGTACGACATTATTTAATTCACTATTTATTTTTAGTGTTGTACGCGTTTGCTTTTAATTTCAAGTATTAAGTTAAATCGCGTATGCTAAAAATGATCATTCAATGTAAACGGGCATCAACACAATTTAATGTTTACATCAAGCAAGTGTTAAGTAATTATTTTGATGAAAATTATTAACTTTGCACAATTTATTTTATCGGCTACGTAAAGCGTTTACATTTCGCGATAAATTGCATTTAGGTATTCCCGGAACCACCAAAATTTTATCTCACGCTTCACACAAATCCTCAATGTTGTGCAGTAATCCAATGCTCATAGTTTATAAAAACTTACCCTGATGAGAATCCATTGAGCAAATTCTTACTTTATAAAATAAGTTACCAACTTATACATTTGCAAGTATTACATTCATTTCTTGTAAAAGATAAATGGCTTGTCATTCTTCCTTATTCCATGGGGCTAATCCACACTTGAGGAGACAAGGGAGCACAAGTCATTAAGGTTAGCTCATGACTAGTGTTTTTGACCACTAGTCATCCCTTAAGACCCTCCCCTTGTTCCAATGACCCACCCCCCTCATACTTGGTCTTTGGTCTTGTTAGCTAGTGTCTTTGACTACTTGGATATAAATATATATATATAAATAATATATATATATATATATATATATATATATATATATAATATATATATATATATATATATATATATATATACTACTAGCATGCACTCTCTCATTCATAACACTTAACAAAAACCAACTCAATCCCCTTTTTTTCTCTTCTCTTGGCTACATCTCAAAACAAAGACCCACAACCATCCATACAAATTTTATTAAACACTTATACAAGCATTCCTACATCATATCTAAGACCTACCAAGAAAGATTAAAGGCTTGGTTAAGCCTTTACAAGAGTCAAGCAAGGAAAAAGGAAGATTAGGGTTTCATTTGGTTTGGTTTCTAAACAAGAGTTTAGACTTTTTTGTTCATCATATTACATCATACTAAGGTTATCTAAAACTCTTAATCTATTTACTTTTATGATTTTATGTGTATATAATGCTTATATAGTTAATCACCATTTAGGAAATGTTTTAACATGTAAAATGGATTTTTACTTGTGATCATGGTTTGATAAACTTTTTCATATGTTAAAGGGATGTTAATATTATGTTATAATGGGTGTATAAGTATTGTACAATGTTCGTTTAAGTATAAAAAGTATATGTATAAACTAGTAATTAAAAGTCACTAAATAAGTTTATAAGTGGAAGTGTTGTAAAGGACTTGATATCTTGGTCAATATTGGACAAAATGGACTAGAGGACTCTATAATATATAAGACATATGATATAAATGGTTGTGAAGGACTTGTGGTATTTTATTAAGTTGAAAATATATATAAAACAAGTTATATAAATAAATATATAACTATTTAAAAAGGGCTATTTTAATTTGAAAATAAAAGTATATATTTTATACTTTTATAAAATACTACATATCATGAGGATTCCAAAAAGGTAAGAAACTCGAAAATCCGATTTATAACGAAAGAGATACGACAATTACAAGTTTACGACAATAAATACTTTTATAAAACTATTTTTATAAAAGTTACTATTCACATCGGTAAATAAAATTTTTAAAACATCATTAATTAGATAAAACTTTTAAATACAAAAACGTTGCAGACGAAGATCACTAAAAACTGAGTTAAACGAATAAAAAGTAGACGTTTACGAGTTTACCTGATAACTAGAATTTATTAAAATAAAAAACGACTTTTTACGAAAATTTATAAACATTTTTACTTTAAATATATGATTTATCACTTAAGACGATTAAGATGTGATGTAAGCTATAAAGGATTAATATATGTTATTAGTTAATCAAGGTCTTAGTACTTATACGACCTATATTGGATTAGGTTGCATCCGGGCATATTTGTGACGCATATTCCCATATTTGATTTACATTAGCGATAAACTCACTCGAGGTGAGTTCATAGCCCTATGTTTTTACAATTATATTGATTTACAAGTTTGGGGTGAGAACATGCTTTTTTTTACAAATTGGACGCAAGTGTACATTTTATCATGATTACGTGTTTGCCTAAGTAGCAATAACCCACTGAGCCCATTTATCATGAACTGTCAATTACTGAGTAAGCGTGAATGTTGTAGATAGATCTATTTGGGATATATTGATTTACAAAGTTTTGGTGGTCTCTGAGAACATGCTTTTGTTTTACAATGTAGACGCACAAGTGTTACATTTTATCTTGATTACGTGTTTGCCTAAGTAGCGTAACCAATGAAGCCCATTTATCTTGAACACTGTTCAATTACTGAGTAGAAGCGTGTGAAGGTTGTAGATAGATTCTGTTTTGGATTGGTCATCCTCCGTTCGGTTGAGTTAGCGCTCACTGGTGACCGTGTTGCCGGACAAGCAGTGACGATAGACACCATGTCGGATTGGGATGTTGCTATGTAACTATAAGATTTTCATAACAAATTATGAAACGATCCGAAGGGTCGGGGATTGATAGAAGATGATACTGTAGCGCATATTATTAGAGAGAGAAAGAATGAGATTGTGTGTGTTTTCGTGTATGAGGATGAGGAAACACACATACTTTATGAGACAAATGTTATCCTCTACCCCTCCATGGAAGTATGGAGGGGATATATATAGCCCGGGACACGATCTACTTACTACACTTGGCATTTCTGAGTTCCTTTATGCGTGTCAGTATGGATGACTAATGTAATTCCGTATTAGCCAACATATTTTTAAGGCTAACAATCTTCCCTTCATTTATGTGGGCTAAGGACATTATTAACAATGTTCCTTAACAAGTACGCAAATACAAACATAATAAAAAGACATCCAAGGTCCTTCTAAAGCTGAAGATGTGACGTCTTTGTGCTGTTCTAGTCTTGACCACTTGTACTCAGCTTGGATCTTAGGTTGTTGACTTTGTTCTGGAATCATTATAGGTATGCATGAGCTTGGATTAACTTCCCCCAATCATGCAACATGTCTGTAAAAAGCATTCTTCATTAAATCCTTTTTGTCGATGTTTCTGAATTCAGCTTTCCCTCCAAAAACTAACATCCGTATCTTAAGCAGATTTTGAAACATTGATGTAGCTCGAACGATCTTCTAACTTTGACATTTAAAGTGCACAGCAGAATTTTGTAGAAGAAATGGCCAATCATACCAACTAATACTGCTTCTTTCACATTCGGTTTTGATGATTATCCGTTTAGGGGAACATGCAAGAAATCAGTAATAAATCTTCTCACGCTTGCAGAATACTTCACATTTGAAACTATTACTAAGTAAAGTGGTATAAACTACTTCCCCTTGGAAGTGACTCTGATTACGTCAATAAAGTATCAAAGTAACACGTTTTCTATACCCGCATGATGGTTTCGAAACTCTCAGAAGCAATTTCGTGACGTGTACGCCAATAATACTCGAGAAGTTCTTGTCATAAGCAACAATCTTGATATACATTGTGTATGATCTAAGACCTCTAGACAGAAACGTTTGAAAGATGTTACTTAGACTGTGACAGTACCATTGACTTTATGTAGCTTCAAATAGCCTGTGGAATTGTTTGGTTATATCTCAACGCCTAGATATTGTCTCTAGCTAACTACCAACCTCGTTTTTCTGTCGACCATTAAATACTATTTGACAAATCTTCAATCAGCATTAATGTTGATCTTTATCTTTTAGCTGAGCATTAAATACTGTTTGACTAATCTTCAATCAGCATTAATGTTATTCCAGCTTTGTCTTGTAGATCCTCCATCTTTAATATGTTTTGTCATAATGAACTTAAAGTATAATTCCTAAGACCATGCCTCACCTTTTTTTCAAAAACATTTTTTTTAATTTTTTTTTAAAAACTTGTAAAACAAACAAATATAACCAACTTTAAAAAAAAGAGTTTTTACAAAAAGTTGAAATAAGCAAAAAGCACTGACAGAATGTTGTTTTTTATACTAAGGCTTAGAGGCTTAAACTGCTAGGCAAAATTAGGGGCAAATAAGCAAAGCTAACTACAGAAAAAGCCAAATCAGATGATTACTAACTCCTAATAAGCAAGTTAAGTAGAATCTCCCAAGCTTGTGTCTTATGTCTTGCACTATCCACGTGACATCAAACTTATACCAAGACCAAAATATAAGTAGATCGCAATCTCTTGACAAAATCCTCATCTTCTATATGAGACACTGAGCACAACAACGTAACTCCTTAAAGTGATAGCAAATGTACGTAGTAAGCATCATAAGGTAGATCGTACACCTTTGCTAGATTCATCAAGTCTTCGTCAACACCATTTAAGCACAAACAAGTTACCTCAAAATGTTGTAAGCCATTTGAGATATGATAAGACACGCACCTATGAAAATCAACTACAACATCATATAAGTAATAACCAACTTCTTCAAATAATCACCAAAAATAAGCCATAATTTCATCACTGTTCAAGATCCAAATGCGTCCGTGTTGGCTCATAAGTCTGCTTCTAGAGTCTTCATAAATAACATAAAAACCTGTAGGGATCGCTGAGATATTCAAGGGTAGCAACCCGGAGGCTGAACCAAAGGGTTTTAACCTAATTGTAGGGGAGTCAGAATCGGTTGGGGGGGACCAAGCGAGGGTTTGCTGTTACTTTGATCACGCAGCGGAATAACAATTAAGAACAACAATGTTATGAAACAAGGTTTTTATTGCATAAACTAATAAACTATAAACCTAATCGACCTTTAATCAGTCAACTATGAACGTATTACTAAACTAATAAGCTAACATTGGGGGGGAGGGGGCGGGGCTCTGGGGTGATGGAGAGATATATGTTGTGTTGTTGTAGGGGGGGGGAGGGGGGACAAGTCAAAGAGTGTTTGTATGTGGTATGTGGGGGGTATTGTTTTTTTTGTCGGATATAAAATTAGTAGAGAACTATAAATCAGCATTAAATACTATTTGACTAATCTTCAATCAGCATTAATGTTGATCTTTATCTTTTAGCTGAGCATTAAATACTGTTTGACTAATCTTCAATCAGCATTAATGTTGATCTTTATCTTTTAGCTGAGCATTAAATACTGTTTGACTAATTCTTCAATCAGCATTATATGTTATTCCACTTTGCCTTTGTAGGTCCTCCATCATTTAATATGTTAAACTCTCCATAGCTGGTCGAAATATAACAATGGGTGTGGTCCCAGACCAAAACACGGCATTATTATGTTGTGTACTAAACGACTTGTGAACACCAAACCAAATCAATAAAAGTAACCAAGCCATAAGCATCACATTGTCCAAGATCCAAGGGCGTCCAAAAGTGTGTGTCTTCCGATATCGTCTTAACGTCATCCTTGTTGCAGCTTTGTACTCTTGTTACAATCACACAATATCTGCTGTTATTTAAATATGTCATGCTTCATGAAATCAATCATGAAAACTAATTTGACAAGCAATAATCATGTCGATCTAGTTCCTCCAAGACGTGCTTACAACATCTCAGCTAGGGTTCATTGTTGGTCACGTACGTTGGACCTCCTCATCAAAGCCAGCCGAAACAATAATAATACTCACCCGTTATTATTACCAGATGTAATTAGCAGCTTGCGGATAACTATCATCTTCATAACATACTACGAATCTCAAAGCTTTCATTCTTGAATCACAAAACAAAACTTAAAAATAATACCTTTTCTGCAGCCAAATTCGTCATAGCATAACTTTTTATCAAAAGCTTATCTTGACGATCGCTCCAGTCAGATTGTAGATATATGTGTGTAGAACCTTCAGTTTAAATTTCGTGACGATCCAACGGTTAACGAATGAGTTATGACCGTTTTACCATGGCTGCTCAAAAAGTGACGAACATAAAAACCCTAAACGGATTTTTAGATCCATCTTCGTTCATCGACCATAAAACCTTGAATCCTAGATATCAAGAGCAACCCGCTCTGATACCACATGTTGAAAATCGATCTAGCTCATCTAGGATATCATAACCATGATCCAGCGGAATAACAAATAAAACAATCATAGTTAAGAACAAGGTGTTACTAATAAACGTTAAGCCTTTCATTGTATTTGATCAGGATACAAAGGCTTACTATACTACTAAGCTACTAATAAGCTAACTATAATCCTAGGCGTCTTACAAAGACTTGACGCCTAGAGTACACACACACACCTTTAGGTTTACATTGTGAATTGAATGAATCATAAACCTAGACGCCTACCCCTCTTTATATACTAGAGGGGTTAGGGTTTACAAGACAAGATAAGATCAAATAAAATTAGGAAACTATAAATCAGCATTAAATACTATTTGACTAATCTTCAATCAGCATTAATGTTGATCTTTATCTTTTAGCTGAGCATTAAATACTGTTTGACTAATCTTCAATCAGCATTAATGTTATTCCAGCTTTGTCTTGTAGATCCTCCATCTTTAATATGTTTTGTCATAATCAACTCAAAGTATAATTCCTAACAATCTTCCCCTAGTTGATAATGACAAAACCAATAAGCACAAGCTTCCCTTGAAGCTAATATAGATGAAGAACTTCCCCTGAATCCATGCACTCTTCCCCTTTTTGTCATAATCAAATAGGAGTGCATGTAGATGGTAAATAAACAATAAGCTTCCCCTTAACATGTTTACCATCTCTTGAATCATGGACTTAGTAGGCTCCAAGCAGCAAATTATCAATGATGAAGAAAAACGAATAATACGAATTTGTTGAAGAAGTTGAATTTCCTAAACTTGTGTCTTATATCCTGTTTATCCACATGACGTCAAGTCTCATACCTGTTATGTATAAGTAGACCTATGGAGCTCGTCGCATCAACGACACAGTATCCTAGATCCCAATTCAAGGGCAGTATCGTATCAATACTCCGACCCAATTTTTTTAAAGGAGCGTTGTAACTTTGTCCGAATCAAAATTATAGCATTAACTGAACCTCAAAATGAACCATATCACATCCTCATTGTTTCAAGATCCAAGGGCTCTGTGGACCCAAAATATATGTGTTTATAGATAAAAAATTACAGAAAAATAAATACATAGGAAAACCTTATAAACCCTAGATCAAGAGCCACGAGGCTCTGATACCACTTGTAGGTCCTAATAAAACAGGATCTGAATGAGCCTTGATACTGCCAGACTTAAGTTAATGCTGGCAACTAACTTGCTCTACAGACTTAACTTCTATACTAACAGTATTAACTATTTCGGCTATCAGTGAATATTTTTAGTGCTAACTTTAACTAACAGACTTAACTTTAATACTAAGAGTATTAAGTCTGTTTACAATATTTTCCTAACATAACAAGACTCATTAAATCTTTTACCACAAGAAAAGTGTAGACAATGATCAAATGATCAAAATAAGAACAAGGCTTGATAAGGGCTTCAACTTCAAGCTTAATCTTCACCCCAAATACTCTTGACCATCATTTTCTTTACCCAAAAATCTTATAAAAATCCTCTTATAACTTCAGCCTCAAACTTGTTTAAAACCTTCTTAAAATCTTCTTTTATTGCCTCCAAAAATATAAGGATTACACTAGGTAGTCATATTCACTAGTGTTCTTCTTTATTTGATCTTCAAAACTTATATATTTGGTGTGTTGGTAGCGTCAAAATGGAGGGAGAGAGAGAAAAGCTTAAATTTTTGTTTGTAAATTATGACTTGTGTGTGTTTTAGATGGTCAAAGTTAGCTTATATAGCTTAGATAGTATACATTGCCAGTGTTGGCATAAAGTGATTAAGTTGGAACACAAAGTGGACACCTCCCACTTTGTGATGTCCGCCCCTATGGGGTGTGTTTTTAGTGGGATGAGTTTAAAAACTTGTCCCACCTTTTGTAAATGCGGGTATTATCAAAGTCTGATATTTAAAAAGAACATACGTAAAGTTTAAGAAAATACAAAAATGCGCGAAACACAAAAATAAAAAACAATGTAATTAAAATTAATTCTATGGCAATTTTTGAAACTATAAGCGTCGATGCTTATCTTAGAATTCGTCAGTTCTTTGTAAATGTCGCGTAAATTACAAATGTAAGCCCTGATTCTCCCGGTTAGTCGTGAGTTCATATCTCAACATAAAAATGAAAAATATAATTAATACTTGAGAATAAAACAACGACCTGAAATTGACGGATTGTCACATAATCCTAAACCACCCATCTATAACTCCCAAACCCAAAGTGAACCCTAACTTCAGACCAAACGGGCCCTAATACATTGGTTTATTGGTTGGTTAATCAAATAGTCTATGAAGTCTTCGTCTCTTTTACTTCAAATTAAGAAGACTTTGACAAAAAAAATCAAAATATATACCAATAAACAATTTTATCTCTAACAATCTTATAAAGTATAAGCATAATATACCATTAAACAAATTCAAAAGACCTTAGTTGTAAAAACCTTAAATTATCAATGCTAACCCTATAGAAAAAACTAAGCTGATCACTTTTATAAACTCAAATCTTAATTTGAATAACAAAAAACACAAGAACTGATCTCAATCAGTTATAACAATCAATCAATCTAATCTACCACTGCTACACATGTGTGGATCTATTATCAAAGTGATAATAGTTCTATTACAATGATCAAAAAACAATAAACAAGATCAAGATGGTCTTTACAGAGAATTAGGTTACAAGAATGAGAGAGAGTCGAATGAGATGAGAGAAAGAGAGAAGCAGAGATATATCAAAAATGCTAGTTAAAGGTCTTTAGATAGACCTTGACCCAACTGTAAATATTCCAAGATAGGCAGAACCAGCCCTTCAACTATCCAGTTGTAACACCCCAAAACCGGTTTTTGAGTATTTAATTACGAAAAGGCCATTAGGTAAGTTTGACTATGACTTTAATAGTCTAAATATGCCAAGAGACTTAAGCATTTGTCTGGCAAAACCAATACAGCGTATTGATAAGTGTGAATTATGGAGATTAGATTACAACAATGGATATGGCCCTAATCGGGTAAAAGAATACGAGTATTGGAGTCTAGCATGGGATACGTGTATCCATGGGTAGGATAACGGCGTATCGGTTTAAGTCAAGTTACAGTCATATGGAAGTATAAAGTATAATGTTAGCCGAGTTTATAATTAAAGTGATGGTCATTATATATTCTCGAGCCTTGTATAGGAAAACATAGTTTACGAGAATTCATTTAAGCTAATTGGGCCTAGGTGTCGGGCTAAAGTCTATTAGTTCAATCCATTAAAGGCCCAAACGACCCAACAAGGAGTCCATACTCTTTGTAGTATAAATACAACCCTCCTAGCATGTTAGGAGGGTGTTGCTTCTCATTTCTTTCTAGTGGAAGTCAACAATCTTTCTTTTTTCTCTTATCTTCTCTCATCTTTCTCTCTCTCTACGCGTCTATCTCTCTCTCTCTAAAATATCTTCTTATTTTGTGTTTTGTGGTGATGAAATGATAGCCTAACACGTGGTATCAAGAGCCAAGGAGTTTTTAGTGATTTAGTTTATGGTTTGTTTTGGTTTGTGTGGTTCGAACACTTCACAAAAAGGTTTCATTTTTGTGTGTGTTCAAAAACCATAAAGCTTGCATCTTTCTTCTTCTTATATCTTATTATAAGCTAGTTGTACAATAAATTCCTAAAAAAATCAAAATTTTTCGTCTTCTATAAGGTTTTTGTGTAGTTCGAAAGTTTTTTGTTCAAAATCTTGATCCGGAAATTTTTTGTGTTAAAACCTTAAAGTTTATGTTTTTATGCTTCTACTAGGCTTAGGAAGGTAAGTTGTACAAGAAAAATTAGGCAAAAACGTCAAAAACTGTGTCTTTAAGTGATTTGAAGTTTTTGAAGAAGGCTATTTATACGCGTTTTTTAAGAAGGCGGTTTATACGTTTGAAGACGGTGATTTATACGTTTTCAGAGACGGTGAATTATACGTATTGAAATCCGACGATTTATACGTTTTTAGAGGCGACGATTTATACGTATTAAAATCTGGCGATTTATACGTTTTCAGAGACGACGATTTATACGTATTGAAATCCGGCGATTTATACGTACTGAAATCCGGCGATTTATACGTTTCGACGATTTATACGATCTAGCGATTTATACGATCCAGTGTATATACGATCCAGCGATTTATACGTTCCAGTGATTTATACGATCCAGCGATTTATACGATCCAACGATTTATACGATCCAGCTATTTATACGTTCCAGCTATTTATACACAGTCTTAAAGGGCGCTATTTATACGTAGTCTTAAAGGGGGCAATTTATACATTGAATTTTTCAAAGACTTAAACAAACCTAATTTTCACGGTTTCTTCTTGATTTAGTAAAATCCCGCGAAAGAATTATTTATTTCTCGGTTTAATCATAGAATTGTAAAATCTCGTAAATTTGTGTTGAGAATCGTTTAGCCCATCTAGGATTAGTTTTACAGATAACTTATATATGCAGCGGAATAATAAAGAACAATAAGTTATCAAACAAGGTTTTCTATTATTAATCTATTGCCCCAAGATCAAATGATCCTTGGGGCTAAACTAACTAATACATAAACTAACTAACTATTAGACTCTCATTGAGAGAGATCTAACTATGATGGATGATCTTAACCAGACGCCTATGACCCTTTATATATAGGGTTTACAAGAAAACATAGCTTACATAGGAAGCTAACTTAATTTATCACATTAAGTCCTTGTTGTTTCAAAAGGAAACATAATACAATTAGGAAACTAATTAATTAACATTAATCTTCACATTAATGTTTGACTAATCTATATCTTCAACATTAATGTTGATTTTGTAACGTCTCAATCAACATTAATCTTGATCTTGTTTCCTTCTTTAGCATATCTTGTTTCCTTTTGTTTCATCTTTCTTCATTTATGCATATGTAGTTTTGTAATCATCAAATATGAGATCCCAACAATTTGGACTTCTGATGACATCAAATAACGTCTATTTTATAGCATTATTTGTCCTATGTATTTAACCCATTTTGTATAATTATTGCAAAGAATTGTTACTTAATCGTTTATATTTGAGAATTGCAGTAATTACGGAGTACTTGGTGAATATTAGCAAAAGGCGCGCATTCTGGAACTTAAACGAAGATATTTTGAAGATTAATGATTCTGACTACCAATACGCCGTATCCATCAAGGAAGATACGGCGTATCCGTGCCTGCACTCACCAAAGACCACAAAGGAAACAAGTCCAATACGCCATATCCAGGAAAGGCAATACGCCATATTCAAGCTATATGGGAATAAAATATTCTGGAAGATATCAAACGTGGTCCCTACTCCAAGAAACTCTAATACGATGTATCCAACCCATTGGATACGCCGTATCGAACCGACTTCTAGACAGTATAAATAGAAAACTCAAAAACGAGTTTTAAGTGTGCTAAATCATATTCTCGATACCTAAACCATAAAAGTCGATTTTCAGAGGAGAAAAAGAGCAGAAGAGGTCTTGCAACGCATTCCAATCCATAGAAGACAGCGTGTAATTTCTTATACTTTTGTAATCGTTCAGTTTTTGGTATCATTCATTAACTCGGTTAGTTTACCTTGGCTAAAACAATTACTCTTGTATTAATTATGATGTTTGAAGGCTAATACCTTCGGGTATTAGCCGTTATTATGAAGATCTGAATGTTTGGTTTTGTTTATATCTCGATTGCTTAATTTATCGTTGTATGCTTGTTTATGTTTATCAATTTATACTTGTTTACGTGCTTTTGTATGCGACCTGTTGGGAATTAAACTCATACACTTAGTACTGTCAAGCCAAAGACTTAGTACTGCTCAAGATTACAACTGCCAGTACTAACTAGTTAGTACTGCTAGAAGAAAGTTAGTACTGCCAGTACTAACTTAACACTGCTGAAGGAGTTAAGACTGCTGCATGAAGACTTAAGACTGCTCAAGAGATAAAGACGTGTGAAGAGGAGATGGTATTGACTTTATATCTGTGTAAATATTCTATTAGTTAGGAAAGATATGTATATAAGGATTATAAGTATAGAAGAATTGTAGTTATCTTGTAAAGTCCTCCTTGGTGTATAAAAGGGAGATCCTAAGTTATATGTTAGATGCGATTTCATAGAGTTGCAATGCATAGCTTTAAGGTTGAGTAAACCTAGACTAGGACAGAGTAACTACGTATATTGATCTTAATAATATTAAAGCTTTTTGTTACATCTTTGTTCAACCATATTTACTGTTACATTCATAGTTCTTTTGAGTATTAAAGAGTAGATTCTGCATACTCTTTAATATACACACAAAGTTTCTACCAAAGTTGTTTTGGATTTATCTAAGGTAACTTTACCTTTACAAGCTAAAGAATTAATCATAGTTTGGGATCAACAAGTGGTATCAGAGCTTGGTGTTCTGAAACTTTGATCTAGAAGAAACTAACAAGAAGATCTCTTTACTCACAAGGAAGAGATGGATCTAGAAACTGCCCAAACCAATACTACTGCAAAGTTTCCCCTTCTTAAACAGGGTGCATATGATATATGAAAGCTAAGAATTGAGCAATACTTTCAAATACAAGACTATGCTCTATGGGATGTCATAGAGAATGGAAACTCACTCAAACCAGCAACTCAAACAACAACAAATGTTGAAGGTACATTAATACCAGGTCTTGTAACTGCTGATGAAAAACACAAAGAAAGAATTGAAGTGAATCATGAATTATGTTACAATGGGCACTTCCAATGAACATCTACTGACATTTAATCAGCACAAGGATGCCAAGACTTTGTTTGCTGCTATACAAACAAGATTTGGTAGTAATGATGCCACAAAGAAGACTTAGAAGACTCTTATGAAACAAATGTATGAGAACTTTAGCGCTCTAAGCAAAGAGTCTCTTGATTCTGTTTTTAATAGGCTTAAGAAGATTGTAAGTCAGTTGGCTATCCTTGGTGAAAATATTTCACAAGAAGATCTTAATTTGAAATTTTTGAGAAGTTTTTAGACCGTCAAGTGAAATACTCATGTTTGTGGTTGGAGGAAAAAACCTGATCTAGACACAATGAGCTTTGATGATCTCTACAACAATTTCAAGATTGTTAAACAAGAGGTTAAAGGAACTACAAGCTCAAGCTTAAGCTCAAGTTCTCAGAACTTGGCTTTTATGTCATCTACTAGCAGTACTAATGAAGTTAATACTGCTTATGGAGTTAGTACTGGTAATACTCAAGTTAGCACTGCTAGTACTCAAGTTAGTACTACTAACTTAAGTGATGACATTGTTTATGCATTTTTGGCTAGTCAACCAAACAGGTCTCAACTTGTACATGAGGACCTTGAATAAATCCATAAAGATGACTTAGAAGAGATGGATTTGAAGTGGCAGTAAGCATTGTTGAGCATGAGGACAAGAAAGTTTTTCCAGAAAACTGGTAGAAATATTACTATTAATAGGAGTGACACAGCTGGATATGAGAAGTCAAAGGTAGAGTGTTTCAACTATCACAAGTTGGGATACTTTACAAGGGAATGCAGAGGACCTAGGAATCAAGATAACATGAGCATGAATCAAGACAGCTCTAGAAGGACTATAAATGTGGAATAAATTTCTTCCAAAGCCATGTTGTCTATTGATGGAGCTGGTCTTGACTGGAGCTTTATGACAGATGAAGAAGTCCCTACAGACATGGCTCTTATGGCTTTTTCAGACTCTGAGGTACATAATGATAAAACTTGTTCAAAAACCTGTCTAAAACTCTTAAAACTTAACTTGATGATTTAAGAATATAGTTTAACAAATATAAGTTCAATCTAGCTACTTATAAAAGAGGGTTAGCATCTGTAGAAAAACAACTTGTCTTTTACAAAAAGAATAAGGTTCTATTTTATGAGCAACTTGTTGTTCTAAAAAGAGATATCTCATATAAAGACTCAGAAATTAGTGTGCTTAAAAGTGAGTTAGAAAAGCTTAAGCAAGAAAAAGAAAACAATCAACTTAAGATTGAAAAAGTAATATGCTTTCTAAGAGTCTAGAAAATTAATAGGGAGTCAATACCTGATTAAATAGAAAGGTTTTAGGGTTTGTAAGTCTTTAATGTTGTTCCAACTCCTCATACAGGATTTTTTTCACTCCCCCAAATCTTGATTTGCCAACTCTGGTTTAAGGAGTTCCAACAGCCTATAGTTGAAGGATATGAACTAAGACTTAGTAAAAAAGTTAGTGAAGATATTTTCAATGAGGTTAGGGAATCTGCCTGATGCCATTCTTGGTTGAGGAGTTGGTGTTAAATGATAAGTTAGAGAAGAAAACTTTTTTCCTACTGTTGCTAAATTAAATTTTGTTAGACCTCAACAACAAGAAAAACCAGTTAGGAAACCAGTTTAAGTATCGCTGAAATCTACGAGGCCAACAAACTCTTAGGGGAAATTAAATAAACTAGAATAATCCGAGGCCCCTACACAATTAGGATGACTTGTGATGTACAATAAAGCTTGTTTTGTCTGTGGAAGTTTTGACCATGTGCAGGATAACTGCAATTACCATCAAATGGAAAGGATGGTATCTGAGAATAATTATACAAGGGTGAATTACAATTATAATCTTACTAAAGGGCATGTTATACTGGCTCATCCCAAAACTAACAGTTTATAGTGCTAAGACCAATTCCATGTTTTTCTAACTCAGCACAATCAACTGTAAAGATCCCTAAATCAAATGTAGAACAACATTAACTAACAAATTTTAGTCAAAAAGTTAATATTGCTAAGGAAAAGTTAATACTCAAAGGCAGCCAAAAGCAGTTAATACTAGCTACGCCAAATACCACAGTGATTTAATGCTGTCAGGGGCAAATCATCGTTAATTGCTGTTAAAGAACCTCAGCATGTTGGTTGTAGACCTACCAACCTTACAGAGCATTAATTTACTTTCAAGAGACATAATTATGATGATGCACCAGCAGATCCAAGTCAGAGAGGCTTGGTCCCCCAAAAGGAAACTAATTTCCTTATTTAATGTGTAGGGATCCATCCGACAAAAAGGAAGATCAAGGCAATTGACAGTAGGATGCTCAAGCACAGACAGGCAATTATGTCCCTTCTCTCAGATTTCATAGAAATAGCTAGAGGATTATTTACATTTGGAGGAGGATCCAAAAGTGAGAAGAATTACAGTGACTATGCTGGTGCTAGTTTTAGACAGTAAAATCCAACAATCAGGAGGTTGTCATCTCTTGGAAAGAAATGATTCATGAGGTCAATGCAAGAAGCAAACCAAGTTTTGCCAACTCTAATAACTGAAGCAAGAGTATGTATCTGCGCTAAGTTGCAGTGACAAGTACTCAGATTCAAAATCAAATGTTGATTATGGAATACAATTTCATTAATACAAAGATTCACTTGACAATGAAAGCACCATATGCATAGTTTAAAATCTAGTGTTTACACCTCAAAGACTAAGCACATTGAGATAGAACATCACTTCATCAGAGATTCCAATGAGAAGAAGCTTATTCAAATGATTAAGATTCACGACGTGATCATAATATTAACTGATTACTCGCAAAAGCTTTGATGTATTGGAAAGAAAACAATGATCTGATTGCAAAGTATTAGAATGGCTATAACAACCTGAATTATTGATCGAGGGGAGGTTATTTGATTAATAATGCAGCAGATTTTTTGCAAACCAATGATGCTTGAAATGGAATGGCACAGCAGCTAATGATGAAATTCAAGTTAGTACTATTGGCCTACCTTACTAGTGGTAAGTATACTTTCTACTGTTGTTATAATTAATATACGTGGAACATAAAGAAATGAGAGAAATAAAAACAGACACATAACTACAGAGAGAAAAAGTGAGCTTAAAAGAATTGAGAGCAAATAAAAACAGACAGAGAGAAAAAGTGAGCTTAAAAGAATTGAGAGAAAGCAAAACGACAAAAGAGAACTGGAGTAAAAGAATAGAGAGATTTATGAAATAAAACCAGACAGAGTGATTCAGTGAGCAAAAGAATTGAAGAGATATAGTGAGCTTAAAAACAAAAAGAGAGCTTGTGAGAATCAACATTGATGATGGAAATGCCTTTTAGAACAGAATTGAGGTTAAAACTGGTACCCAAACTTCAAAAGTTAAATGACTGCCTAGCTAAACTTAGTACTGTTAACACTTGCTTGGCATTACTTAGTTTTGTTAGGCTAACTTGGGTACTAATGCTAGACTACCGTTAGTACTAGTATGGGGCCATAACAGATTTTGGCAATTAAAATATAGCCTTGAGATATTTCTGCCAAATATTTCGCTTACACGGGTCTATAATTTGGATAATTCTTGATCATTCTTTCACTTATAAGCTTTGTTCAAGATAAAGAATCCATTTTATTCAGTCGGTCCAATCAAAACCCTTAAGCGCTTTCTAAAATATCTCAATTAACTTTGCCAAACTCTCATACTCTCATTAACGAACATTCACCCAGAACCCTTATCATAACTCAATCACTAATGGCGAATTTGGAATTCTGCGACAAACACAACATGGTTGCTTATCTAAAGAAACCAACTGGGAGTAGAAGATTTCCCCCCCACCCCAAGAGATAGTAGATTTGCTCAATGATAGGTTATATAAGGTATGCCTCAAACAAAGTAATCACTTACTATCTATGTTTCTCTCATCGAAAAGTTTTGGCAGACTGCTACTGTCAAAACAGTTGATAATGGAGAACAAGAAATAACTGCTACAATTGATGGCAAAGAATTTACTATTACTGAAGCATCTGTTAGGAGACATCTTCAATTAGCAAATATAGATGGTATTAGTATTTTGCCAACTACTGAAATTTTTGATTAACTCTCACTGATGGAATATGTTTTAACTGATGATAAACTGACTTTTTAAAAAGGCAAATTTTCCCCTTAGTGTAATTTTTTGATCCATACCCACCTACAACTGTCTTAGCCCTAAAGAAAACTTCTTAGGAATAATTTAGTAGAAATATAGCAACTGCTATTATTTCTTGGCCACTAAACAGAAATTTTAAACTTTTCTAAATTGATTGCTTGAATTGGGTATGAGTGAAAAAATTAGATAGTAAATATAAATTTTTTAATGTATCTAAGATTAATCAATATTTTAGGACAAGTAACAAAATATTCCTTAAACCCCCATAACATAAAATATATTTCTCCAAATTAACTCCAAAACTTTTTTAGCAATATGAAAAGAGGTTTTTTCTGGGGAACACACACCTTATGTTACCAAAAATGATACAAATTTCAAGCATGAAGAAGGTGAAGGTTCAGACATCCCTCCTGAACCCCAACCACCACCTTCTACTGCTCAACCTACTAATGAAGAACCAATCCCTAATGTTGTATCATCATCACATCAAAAGACTCAAACACCTAGGAAAGCCTTAAACCAGGTCACTGAGTTACCTCAGACTAGTGAACCTATACCCAATGTACCAGATGAGGCTGTCTATGAGGAGTGGGATGACAGAGTGGAAAGGGCTACCACTACTGCCAGCAAGACTTAGATGCAGCATAGGCTAGTGGTAACATAAAAGGACCCAATCACGGCAATGCCTAATGTTCCTCATCTCAGAGGAATTAGGTGCAGGTGGTATCCCAGTGCCAAGAAGCCATGGGGGGTCCCTTTCAGACTAGGTTTAAGAGGGTACCTACACAGTCCTATGATTCACCTCTCCTAAGAGTTCACACACTTGGAAGTGATGAGGGCAGTATGACACTACAAGAATTGACGGTTTTATGTACAAAATTGTCCAATAAAGTAGCAAGCTTGGAGGAAGACTTGAAGCAAACAAAGAAGGTATATGGTGTTGCTTATACCAAACTTATTAAAAAGGTAAAGAAATTGGAGAAAACTGTCAAGTCCAACCAAGCCAGAAGAAGAGCAAAGATTGTAGTCTCAAATGATGAAGAGGATTCAGAGGATTCTTCCAAACAAGGGAGGATGATAGAAGAAATTAATCAAGATGCAAAAGTTACTTTGGTTACTCCTACACAAAGTACTCCTACACAGGGAGAAGATCAACCTGAAGATCAGTTGGAGTCTTTTAGTTCATCTAATGTTACTTGCAGATCAGCTTAAAGAAAAGATTCACACTTAAACTAGAAGAAGAAGGGAAGTAGTACTTGGCAGTGGTGGAATAGTACTGCTAGTAGATTGTTTAGTACTGGGCCAAAGAATCATTAGTACTAGCGGTGCATCAATGCTAGTTAAGTACCCCTACTGCTAGGATGGTTTGTTCAAGAGGTTAACATCAGTATTCCTTCACCAGTTATAGTCAAAGATAAAGGCAAAGGTAAAATGCAGGAATATGAGGATGAACAGACTAAGAAAACTAAACTACAGTAAGAACAAGAGAGGCTTGGTCATGCAGCAGCAGCGAACTACAAGAGGAACTGGAAAGAAGAAAGACAAAGGATGGCTAATTCATGACGCAGCTCAATCTTTTACATGGAAGAATGGAAAACATTAATAGCAATAGTTGAAGCTGAATGAAGAAAGCTATCTAGGAGACTACAAGAAGAGGAAAGAAACAAGTAAGTAAAAGTTGACAAGCAAAGATGCTTTAGAGATCTTATAAATCAGAAAGAAAGAAATATTTTGGTCTACACAGTAAACCTAAGCAAAGAGGAACAAACCCATGACACAAGCTCAACAGAGGAATTATATTATCAATTACCAACAATCATCATGGAAGTCATACACACAACAATTTTGAAAAGGATATTCTTTTGATGAGCCTCAAGGATTATTCAAAACTACAATGAAGAATGTCAACATTAACACTTTTGTACCCATGGATACTGAATATAGATGAAAAAGCATCAGAGTTAGCAGCTGGAAAGTCACAACAACAATTATTGATATGCTGAAGTTAGAAGATTCTAAAAGGTTTGCAGAAGCAGAACTTGAGAATGAAGGTTCTAAAGGCAAAAGACAAATGAAGCTTCCAGTATCAGTTTCAAGAACAACCAGAAGAAGAGAGAAAAAGAATTGTCATAAGGATTTATAAACAAGATGATTGATGGTAGTTCCAGTGGAAAAGTTTATGTTGAAGCCTTACAAGGTCCAAATATCCAATCATTGACTAGAGGTTTACACTAAAGAATCTAGAAAATATTAGAAGATCATCAGGGTTGGTAATCATACAGAAGCATATCAATTCTTTGAGATAGTAGTGAAAATCTTTGACAGGATGATTGGTATGTATAGGAATTTGTTAAAGAAAGATTCCGTTCAACAGAACCTACTAATGAACAAATAAAAGCATTATGAGTTGAATGAAGAGGTTGTTTTGAACCAAATACTGATGATACACTATGGAAAACTGCAGAAGATATATGCATGATCCTATAAAAATAATTATGATATAGATTTTAAAAAACCATTTTTGTTTTTTTTTTTTTTTTGTTTTTTTTTGTTTTTAATGGATCATGCATTATCTCTGAATTTCCATAAGTGGTATCATCAGTATTAGGTTCAAACAACCTCTTCAATTCAACTCATAATGCTCTTTCTTTGTCATTAGTAGGTTCTGTTGAACTGAATCTTTCTTTAACCAAATTCCATAACATCACCAAATCATCCCTGTCAAAGATTTTCAACATATCCCCAAAGAATTGATATGCTTCTGTATGATTACCAACCCTGATGATTTTCTAATATTTTCTAGATTCTTCAGTGTAAACCTCCTAGTTAATGATTGGATATTTGACCTGTAAGGCTTCAACATAAACTTCTTCCACTGGAACTACCATCATCATCTGTTGTAAATCCTCTTATGACAATTCTTTTTCCTCTTCTTCTGGTTGTTCTTGAACTGATCCTGAAGCTTCATTTGTCTTTTGCCTCTTAGAACCTTCATGATCAAGTTCTGCTTCTGCAACCCTTTTAGAACTTCTAACTTCTGCATAATCAATAATTGTTGCTTGTGAACTTCCAGCTGCTAACTCTGATGCTCTTCCTCTATATTCAGTCTCCATGGGTACAAAAGTTTGACTTCATCCATTGTAGTTTTAAAATAAATGCCTTGAGCTCCATCTAAGAAATATCTTTTCATATTGTTGTAGTGTATGACTTTCCATGTCTTGATGTAATTGATAATATAAGTCCACTAGTTGAGCTTGTTCATGGTGTTCCTCTTTGCTTCAGTTTCGTGTAGCAAAATATCTCTCCTGAATAATAAGATCTAAAAGCATCTTTGCTTGATCAACTATACATACTTGTTTCTTTCTCTTCTTGTAGTCTCCTAGATAGCTCTCACAGCTTCAACTCCGGCTTAATGTTTTCCCATTCTTCCTCAGTAAAAGATTAAGCTACTTCATGAACTCTAGCCATCCTTTGTCTTTCTTCTTCATCCAGTTCCTCTTGTAGTCTCACTACTGCTTCATGACTAAGCCTCTCTTGTTCTTGTTGTAGTTTAGTTCTCTTAGTCTGTTCATCCTCAGATTCCTCTATTTTACCTTTGCCTTTATCTTTGACTACAACTGGTGAAGGAATACTGATGTTAACCTCTTGAACTATACCAGCAGTACTAACTGGCATTGATGCACCAGTAGTACTAACTGATTCTTTAGCAGTACTAAACAACCTACTAGCGGTACTAATTCTACCACTACCAGTACTAACTACCCTTCTTCTTATAGTATAAGTGTGAACATTTTCTTTAGCTGCATCTGCAAGTACCTTAGCTGCACTAAAGACTCCCAACTGATCTTCAGGTTGATCTTCTTGACTATGTGTAAGAGTAACCAAAGTAACTCCTGCATCTTGATCAATTTCTTCTATCATCCTCCCCTGTTTGGAAGAATCCTCTAAATCCTCTTCATCATCTGAAACCACAATCTTTGCTCTTCTTCTAGCTTGGTTAGACTTGATAGTTTTCTCTAATTTCTTCACCTTTTTAATAAGTTTGGTAATAAGCACACCTATACCTTTTGTTTTGCTTTCAAGTCTGCCTCTAAGCTCTCCACTTTTCTATTGACAAATTTATACATAAAAATCATCATTCTTATAGTGTCATACTGCCTCATCACTTCCAAGTGTGTGAATTCTTATGAGAGGTGAATCATAGGAAGATGTAGGTACCCTCTCAGACCTATTTTGAGCAATGGAACCCCCATGGCTTCTTGGCACCTAGGACTACCACCTACACTAATTTCATAAGGAAGAGGCACATTAGGCATTGCTATGGATTGGGTCCTATTTATGTTACCAATAGCCTGCTCTGCATCTAAGCTAGCAGCAGTAGTGATAGCCCTTTCCACTCTGTCATTCCACTCCTTATAGACAGCCTCATCTGGTACATTGGTATAAGTTCACTAGTCGAGGTAACCTCCGTGACCTGGTTTAAGGCTTTCCTAGGTGTTTGAGTCTTTTGATGTGATGATGATACAACATTAGGGATTGGTTCTTCATTAGTAGGTTGAGCAGTAAAAGGTGGTGGTATGAGAGTTCAAGATGTCCTGCGAACCTCACCTTCCTTCTCTTGAATTGCTATCATACTTGGCAACAAAGGGGTGTTTTCCCCAGAAAACCTCTTTTCATATTGTCTAAAAAGTTTTGAGTGACATTATAGCAATATATTTTCTTTTATGGATAAAAGGAATATTGTTGTTCTTGTCCAAAAAATATTTGAATAAATCTTAGATAAATTAAAATTTAATTTACTAACTAATTTTTTCACCCATACCTATCAAAATCATTTAGACAAAGTTAAAAGTTCTGTTGGTGGCCAAGCAAATAATAGCAGTTGCAATATTTCTACTAAATTAGATCCTAAGAAGTTTTCTTAGGGCTAAGACATAGTATGAAAGGTATGGATCAAAAATCCCACTAAGGGAAAATTTTGCCGTTTTTAAAAAGTCAGTTTATCACAGTTAAAACATATTCCATCAGTGAAGAGTTGATCAAAACATTATCAGTAGTTGGCAAAATACAAATGACCACACATTTGCCTAATTGAAGATTGTCTCCTACTGAGGCTTCAGTAATACGAATTCTATGCATCAATTTGTAGCAGTTATTTCTTGTTCTCCATTATCAACTGTTTTGACAGTAGCAGTCTGCCAAAACTTTTCGATGAGAGAAACATAGATAGTAGGATTCTTAGTAAGAGCATACCTTATATAACTATCATTGAGAAAATCTACTATCTCTTGGAATCCTTCACTCCCAGTTGGTTTCTTTAGATAAGCAACCATGTTGTGTTTGTCGCAGAATTCCAAATTCGCCATTAGTGATTGAGTTTTGATAAGGGTTCTGGGTGAATGTTCGTTAATGAGAGTATGAGAGTTTGGCAAAGTTAATTTAGATTTTATAGAAAGCGCTTAAGGGTTTTGATTGGACCGACTGAATAAAATGGATTCTTTATCTTGAACAAAGCTTATAAGTGAAAGAAAGATCAAGAGTTATCCAAATTATAGACCCCTATAAGCGAAATATTTGGCAGAAATATCTCAACGGCTATATTTAATTGCCAAAAATCTGTTATGCCCCAAACAGTACTAACAGTAGTCTAGCAGTACCAAATTTAGCCTAACAATACTAAGTAATGCCCAGCAGTACTAAGTTTAGCCTAGCAGTATTAACTTTTGAGGTACCAGTTTTAACCTCAATTCTGTTCTAAAAGGCATTTCCATCATCAATGTTGATTCTCACAAGCTCTCTCTTTGTTTTTAAGCTCACTATATCTCAATTCTTTTGCTCACTGAATCACTCTGTCTGTTTTTATTTCACAAATCTCACACTTTCTCTCTGTCTGTTTTTGCTTTCTCTCATTTCTTTTAAGATTACTTTTTTTCTCTGTCTGTTTTTATTTTCTCTCATTTCTTTTAAGCTTATTTTTTCTCTCTGTCTGTTTTTATTTTCTCTCATTTCTTTTAAGCTCACAATATTAATTATAACAACAGTAGAAAGTATACTTACTACTAGTAAGGTAGGCCAATAGTACTAACTTGAATTTCATCATTAGCTGCTGTGCCATTCCATTTCAAGCATCATTGGTTCAAAATCTGCTGCATATTAATACAAATAACCTTCCCTCAATCAATACTTCAGGGTTAAGCATTCTAATACTTGCAATTAGATATTGAAATCTTCCAACATCAAAAGCTTTTGCGAGTAAATCAGTAATATTGTGATTAGTGTGACTCTTAATCATTTGAATAAGCTTCTTCTCATTGGAATCTCTGATGAAGTGATGTCTAATCTCAATGTGCTTAGTCTTTGAGTGAAACACTGGATTTTTAACTATGCATATGGTGCTTTCATTGTCAATGTAAATCTTTGTATTCATGAAATTGTATCTATAATCCAACATTTGATTTTGAATCCAGAGTACTTGTCCTCAGCAACTAGCAGCAGCTACATACTCTGCTTCAGTGTTAGTAAAAAGAACACTGTTCTTTTTGTCACACATCTATGAAACACTAAAAAGGTTAAACTATAACTCCTTGACAAAGTACACATCTTTAAAATCAAGTTTACTAGTTTTAAGAGTTCCTTTATGAGTAATGTTCCCTCCTTTGGCTCCTCCCCCGAAGGTAACATATCCTCCATCAAATTCCTTGAAGTCTGAGAGATAGGACATGTTGCCTGTCATGTGCCTTGAGCATCCACTGTCAATATAGCCTTGATCTTCTTTTTGTGGATGACCCTGCACATAAAAATAAGGAAATTAGTTTCTTTTGGGGACCCAAGCCATCACTGACTTAGATCTGCCTCGTGCATCAACATAATTATGTCTCTTGAAGATGCACTGTTAAGTTTGGTAGGTCTCCAAACCCAACATGCTGAGGCCTTAATAGCATTAACCTGATTTGCCCTGACAGCATTAACTATTGTTGTATTTGGCCTAGCAGTATTAACTGTTTTTGGCCTAGCAGTATTAACTTTTCCCTTAGTAGTATTAACTTTTTGACAAAAAATTTTGTTAGTTAATGTTGTTCTCATTTGATAAGACCTCTTTATAGTTGATTGTGCTGATTTAGAAAAACATGACATTGGTCTAGCACTATTAACTATATTTTTGGGATGAGCAGTATTAACA
>BQNB010050610.1:0-19576 GCA_026074375.1 Tanacetum coccineum
TTGTGCTCCGAAGATTAAGAAAATTCCTACCCTGCCTAATGTTTAATTAATAAGACATAGTTTTCTAGAGAAACAAAGCGTATGATTAATTAGACATATTCGTGGCATAAGTTGAATTACAACGTCTCTTTGTAATATGCATGCAGGTCCTTATTCCTCGTTGGTGGTTCATAAAGAGTTGATGCATGACTAAGGACAGGTAGGAGTGCACCAAGCGTCATCCCAAGTCAAAGAGATAGTGAGTTGGTTTCAGTAAAAGGTAGGTCTATAAATTGCACATTTTACTGTCGTCTTAATAGTTGTGCAAGTTATAGACCTACCTTTTACTGAAACCAACTCACTATCTCTTTGACTTGGGATGACGCTTGGTGCACTCCTACATGTCCTTGCTCAAGCATCAACTCTTCATGAACCACCAACGAGGAATCAAGATTAGATTTGCAATACTCATTCGTCAAAGGATTTGATTTGGACAACCTCTTATACTCATTCATCAAAGGATTAGATTTCAACGAGTATATGTAAACATAATCGTCAAAAAGATTCAAACATAAAACCATGAAAAGATGTGAGAATATCACTATCATAAGGAGTAGTGTCTTCGAATGATGGTAAAGGGTGGCGTGTGGTGTTGGATCGATTCAAAGATTAAACGCAAATATTATTGTATCAATTGCAATATGTTTTACAAAGTATAAATCTGTCATCATCATTTGATTCTACAAGATTCTAACTATTTATAGAAAATGAAACGGTACAAAGTGAACCGTTGTGTTGGTTTGTGAATAACTGTTTTTGACAGTTAATTAACTGTCATTTGACAGTTTGGGTTGGGCTTGTCCCATTTGACCCGTGTTTGGGATTAGAGAGAACTTGGGTTTGACCCAATACTTGTGTGGATCTTGGGTGATCTTTGACTTAAATGACAACAACGCGTGAAAATCAGTTTCATTACTGCCATAGGAAGCAGATATCGTGGCGAAAGTAAGACATATTATTGAAAGACCATAAAAGAGAGGAAATACAAGAGGAAGATGATAAGTAAATTATTTTTTGTGATGACTTCATTTCTGGAAATTTTGTTAAAATTATAAGAACAAGTATTGGCTTTTTATCCTTAGTTTTGCATGTGAACAGTTTGTGACAGACAGCTGGTGAAATGAATGACTTTTGATTGAGAATATACTAACTAGTCAAAGTTTTATAGAAACTTTGAAGAAAATTGGGAGTGGGAAGACTAGACTTATGTTGCATTATAAATTTAATTTAAGGGATAATGGTCCAAGATGTCTATTAGATAATGTTAAACAATATAACAATGGAAGAAACTTTCCAAAGACCCATTAGTCGGCAAATAAGGACAGTATCTTCTTCAACCACTAACATAAAGATGCTTTGGTTTTTGTCCGGCATGCATGTGTTTGATTAAAAAATGCCTGACTGAAAAAACACAACCAATAAAGAAATGATTCTTGTTAAATTGGAAGGTGGGTTGTTAACTTGATATGATACATAACCTTTTAGTCTTTTCAATCAAGAAATTATTTTTCTTGGATTTTTGTTAAATTGGAAGGTGGGTTGTTATCATGTTTATGATGGATCATTGGGTGTTCTTGTTGCGTTTTATGTTAGATATTCTTGAAAGGAGGACACGATCAAAATCAATTAACAGATTCGTATGCCATTTTTATTAGTTGACAGGTACCAAAAATAAGTTAAACACACAACACAAACATATATACAAATAACGACAGCTATTGGTCGGCAAGAAAAAAATGTATAACAGCATGGAAAATCATGCCCGCGCTTCGTGTCGGGTTAAGGCAAATACACATCATACATATTTATTAAAGAAAATACGATCACGTATGGACATTAATGCATAAATCACTTGTACATGTGTATTATGTATTTTCCACAGTACATACCCATCATCGAATCGACGCATGTATGGGGCAGAACCCCACAGATTCCCACCTTGAAGGAAAATCCCCATGGAGAGACTCGAACTTGAGACCTCTCGCATGGAGTAACAACCTCCTTAAGGTCACTCTTGGTGGCCAACTAGCCCAGTTGGTTAAAAAAAATATAAACTAAAGTACGCGTATATGTTAGTAAAGTTAATTTAAAGTATTATTGTTGTTTATTAAGAGTATAGTAAATGATGTTCTTTTTATATAGTTCTCCAAACCAGTCCTAAAGTGGCGGTTTTTAACCAAACCGAACCGGTTTGGTTAAAAACTGTTGACCGGTTTCGGTTACGGGTTTTTTTTTCAGTTTTGGTTTCTGTTTTTTTGCCCACGACTACTTAGGAGTATCAAGTATGACACAAGGTTACAACTTTTAGTTAGGTTACACAAACATATACTATTGGAATCTAGTAGTACTAGTACTATCCCTATTGTTGAAAAAATTGATAAAATTAAAAGGCTAATTATTGATGGGAAGGTTACTCTTCTGGATGATGCGAGTAAACCATTGGCAAAGGTTGATTCTTCGGGTGATCATGATAGTGAGGATGAAGTTGCATCAGTTGATAACGAAATGGCAAATTTTCTAGCTTCAAAGAAGGTTGGCTATGGTACTAATAGTCTGCTGGAATAATGGAAGGAAACTTATGAGAATGATGACTATGATCTAGACCCATACGATGATGATATGTATGAAGTCCAAGATATTCCTGACAAGATTCAAGCTACATGCGTTAATTTGGATATCAAAGTTCGAGGTCGCAAGAAGAAATAGTTATTATTGTTTCTTTTGTAGTCTAGCCACTTTGTGTACCTTCCTTTAAGGAAGCAGTTTTGCCTAAGTAATGGGTGGAGATGAGGGACTCACCCTCATCCTTTGTACTTAAATTTTTTTTGGAGTAAAAAAATTTACCTGAGAAACCCTTTTACAAAAAAAAGCATCTACTATGAAAAAAATAAGAAAAATGGTTTTAAACACAAACATTAATTATATCATGGGCTGAAGATGCTCATTGGTCCATGGGTGGGTTAAGTTTTAATCACCATAGGTTACAAGGCCGTATCGAAGGCGACATCAAAAAGATTTAAAACCATATTGAAACAAGTATTCAAAAAGTACAAGGCACAATAAGCCCTAGGTTAAAAAAAAATAAAAAATTCGGGATCAAAAATTGCAAGTAGTTTAACTATCCCCCCGCCCCCCCCCCCCCAAGCACCGATTGCAAATAAGCAAAAGAGGCAGTCTTTGGGGTTGATTGATGAGGAGGATAATGATGTGACAGATGATGTTTCTGGTGGTGGGAAGAAGTGGCATGTGAGGGAGCTTTCGGATGACTTTCATCGAGTTGGGACGAAAAAAAGGGTGATGGAGATAGAGGGGGAGGCGAGGAATCGAGGGCGGAAAGTGGCTATTACAAGGACGGTGCAGAGTGGTTTGAAAGGGGGGGGAATGGCGGAAAGTAACTATGTTTATTGGTGACCTTCACCCAAACGATTGGGAGTTAAAATGTAATAAATACATAATATAATATTATGTTTGTACAAAAGTTGGAAAGTGAATGCATCAAACTGGTCACTTTGTGACTTTCAATTTGTAGACCAAATATGCCACATGTCACATTAAGATTAGCTATGCATTTTTTCTTTTAGATATGTTGGGTTGTTTGTTAACATATAAAATTCACAACTAAGGTCGATTCGGAGGTCGGGGACGATATAAGAAATACTTAGCCATATTATTAGAGAGAAAGAAAGAGATGGGAAGATGAAGGCTCAATGACAACTTGAGCACATAGCCGTGCATGGGAGCCAAGGGTGAGAAGGTAGCGAGTGGTTGAGCACGGTGAATAAGAAAATAAACCTCAAATTAAAAAAAATGTAGAATAGGAAAACCTAAAATTTAAGAAGAAATGACATGGGATGGTGAAAGTTAAGTTGTCAATAGAGGGGCAGACAGGACAAAAAAATAACCTGCAAAAAAAAGAAAAAAAGAAATGACATCATGAGTAAGGTTGGATATATGATATGATTCAGGCACGAAAAACTTAGGTAGCGACTTCAAAAGAAAAAAAGAAATGCATCATCGTTTTTTCTGCCTGGGCTTATGGACTAAAGAATACAGATGGGAACTCAGTCATTTTTAGCGAGAATGCGAGATGTGGGTCCAACAGGAACTCAGTCAAGTTAAGCACCATGAGTGAGTGATTAGACTTCCTGTGTTGTTGAATGCTCCCAATATTCATAGTTGATACATGAAGTTAAGAATGTTAAGTTTAGGTAGCGACTTCAAAAGAAAAAGTATGTTCCCTAGATTCGCCCTCTGGATTTCAGGGACGGGGTTGTCAAAGGATTTCTCTTTTGTACGCGTTTTTAATAAAAAGACGGTGCATGTATCGGTCCTAATAGTAAGCAAACTACAAGACCTAAATATAGCTATGTTAGTGTAGCTTTTGTTTACTCATTCATGGTCTAATAGTAAACAAGAAGCAGCCGAATCTTTTAGTTTTACAAGACCCAAATTTAGAAAAGTTACTGTAATCTAACTACATATTCATTATGCAGATACACCATGGTCTTGCACTAAGATGTTAAGGTCAGTTCTACTTAAACTTTGTTCATAAAACAATTTAAACACGAACACCTTACGAAACAACCATAATCTCCAAGTACATGTCAGACAAATGACTTAAAAAATACCAATAAAGTCAAAAATAAAGTGTACAACAAACTTTGCCCCCAATTTTTCAATTTTACAGAAATTAGATTGAGGAAAACTAAACACACTTAATCGTAAACATGTTTGATACATATGATAAGTCATCAAGAATGTAAATGCACTCTTACGTCTCTTACGGTAGTTAAGCAACAAGAAATTTAAAACACACTTAGAAACATTTTTGACAAAGTAACGTTTATATAACTACGACATGCAATGCTCCTTATTTCTCGTTGCAGTTACTTTCAAATTTCACCAAGAAAGCTTGGTATTAGACCTAAAATCGTTTAAAAGTAAATCTAAGTTAGTGATGATTTATTAACAAACTCATGTAAAATCGTATTTTACAAAAAAGGGAGAACACCTATAGATTTTGAAGCACATCAAGAATATGCTGCAACTCATTGACAATAATTTCAACTTTCATTCGTTAGGGTGGGGAATCCACAAAGCATGATACTCCAATCTTGATAGTTGCAACCAAACATTCTTCCACTTTCTTTTCATTCGCTTCCGTCCTTTGCAACACAATTGCATCATCATCAATAACATCGATTACATGATCCGGGAATGCCATGTAGGCAAATTTATGAAGACTAAGACCCTCATTATATATGGGCTTTTTCCCGGTCATCTCCTCTAGTAATAATATGCCAAAACTGTATATGTCCCCAATACTTGGCATCTCGTTCTCGACACCATACTCTGCGAATTAAAAATAGTTAATTAATTTGCAAACTATAATGTGTAAGTAAATATAAGAATCTTGGAATAAAAGTATAATCACCTAGAGGTGCATAGCCAATTGTTCCTTTAACCCCGGTTGAGCTGTTTCAGTTTTTACCAAGTAGTCAAGCTAAACCAAAGTCTCCAAGATGAGCCACCATATCAGCGTCAAGTAGAATGTTACTAGGCTTCAAGTCACCGTAAACAATCATTGTTTGGTAGCGATTGTGAAGATAATCAAGCGCGGTTGCAACATCGCTGAGAATATTTTTTCTTTGAAGCCAATTGTGCACACTTCCATTCGACATTAACTCGTAAACCAAAGCTTTAAATTCATTTCCTTGGAAATCAGTACTTGAACATGAAGTTATTATCTTTAACAGATTACGGTGTCGAATATCCCGCCATGCTTCACATTCTGCTAGAAAACTTTTGTGGGCTCCTCGATTTTGAAGATGTAAAACTTTGACCGCAACAAATTTACCATCATTAGAATTGAGGATTCCTCTATAAACAGAGCTGAACCCACCCTGGCCAATCAAATTTTCTGTAGAGAAGAAATCAATGGCCTTGAGAAGTTCATTGTATGAAACTTTCAAAAACCTTTCACTCCCTGAAGATTGTGAGGGTTGGCTATTGCGTTTATTCTTACAAAAAAGATACACACAACATAATACGATGAAAAACGTTGGGGCAATCACAATGACCAATATGAAGAAAGGAAACCTTTTTTTCTTACTACCCTTTTCCTTGCATTTAGGTAACTCAAGTGTAACCAAACCACCACATAGCCAATTGTTCCCCAAAATTGAAAATGCACTTGCATTGGCAAATACTCCTTTAACCGGAACTTCACCCTCCAAGTCATTAAAAGATAGGTTCAAAACTTCTAAGAAAACCAATTTGTCTAAGAATTGGAGAATTTTGCCTGATAAATTATTTTTAGAAATGTCGAGTACGTCCAATCCTCTCAATGAACTGAACATGAAAGGATTGTAATATGCCTTGTAATATGTTGTCGTTTAGGTCTAACATTGTAAGGCTAATGCATTCACCAAGTCTACTCGTAATGTTGCCTGATAGATTATTATAAGATTAATGGAGATGGCTCAACATCTTGAGGTCTTTAATATCTAATGGAATTATTTGAGAAAGATTTAAAAATTAGTTAGTGATGGAAGTTGAAAAAGTTAATGTGGTATTTTTCCACTAAGTCTATTGTCTAAAAGTTCTAACCCATTAAGTTCTTTACAATTCCCAAGGCTTGGTGGAATATGGTCTTCTAACTTGTTGGATTGTAAATAAAGTTCAGTCAACAATGATAAGTTCCCAATGGCATTAGGGATTGTCCCTGAAAAACGATTGTTGTTTAGACTAAGAACTTGTAGCTTTTGAAGTTTACCAATGGTTGAGGGTATCTTTCCTTTGAATCGATCAGATTGTAAATCTAAAAAGGTCAAGCCAACTAGACTACCTATACTTGAAGGGAGGCTTCCAAATAATTGATTGTCTGCTAAACCTAGGAAGCTGAGTTGATATCAAAGATTACCTATAGATATCAGAAAGCCCTCTATAAGTTTCAATTCATAAGTCAAAATCTGCTAATCAAGTGTGTTTTTCAATGAATCAATTTTAAACCTCTTTACATCATCTCGCATCATTTAATTTGTTATTATTTAAAGTGGATTATATTATATTCTCTTAGTTTTGAAAAATCGATTGTCAACTTCCCACTAAAATTGTTGCCAAGAATTTCTAAAATTTTTAACTTAGAACAAATTAGTATAGAAGGTTGAAGGCCTCCTGTCAGTTCGTTAGTCCTTAACTCAGGCAATTTAAGATTTGAGAGCATCAAACTAATTTCTAAAGGAAGACTACAAGTGAGATGATTACCAAGTAAGGAAAAATTTACTAGGAGTCAGAGATTGAAAATGGAATGAGGGATGCTTCGATATAAGTTGCTAAAGAGTATTATAGGGTTTATTTTTATTATTATTTCTTTTGTAGTCTAGCCACTTTGTGTACCTTCTTTTAAGGAAGTAGTTTTGCCTATGTAACGGGTGGAGATGAGGGACTCACCCTCATCCTTTGTACTTAAATTTTTTTTTGGAGTAAAATTTTTTACCTGAGAAACCCTTTACAAAAAAAAGCATCTACTATGAAAAAAATAAGAAAAATGGTTTTAAACACAAACATTGATTATATCATGGGCTGAAGATGCTCATTGGTCCATGGGTGGGTTAAGTTTTAATCGCCATAGGTTACAAGGTCGTATCGAAGGCGACATCAAAAAGATTTAAAACCATTTTGAAACAAGTATTCAAAAAGTACAAGGCACAATAAGCCCTAGGTTAAAAAAAATTAAAAAAATCGGGATCAAAAATTGCAAGTAGTCTAACTGTCCCCCCCCAAGCACCGATTGCAAATAAGCAAAAGAGGCAGTATTTGGGGTTGGTTGATGAGGAGGATAATGATGTGACAGATGATGTTTCCGGTGGTGGTAAGAAGTGGCATGTGAGGGAGCTTTCGGATGACTTTCATCGAGTTGGGACCAAAAAAAGGGTGATGGTGATGGAGGGGGAGGCGAGGAATCGAGGGCGGAAAGTGGCTATTACAAGGACGGTGCAAAGTGGTTTGAAAGGGGGGGGGGGGGAATGGCGGAAAGTAACTATGTTTATTGGTGACCTTCACCCAAACGATTGGGAGTTAAAATGTAATAAATACATAATATAATATTATGTTTGTACAAAAGTTGGAAAGTGAATGCATCAAATTGGTCACTTTGTGACTTTCAATTTGTAGACCAAATATTCCACATGTGACATTAAGATTAGCTATGCATTTTTTCTTTTAGATATGTTGGGTTGTTTGTTAACATATAAAATTCACAACTAAGGTCGATTTGGAGGTCGGGGACGATATAAGAAATACTTAGCCATATTATTAGAGAGAAAGAAAGAGATGGGAAGATGAAGGCTCAATGACAACTTGAGCACATAGCCGTGCATGGGAGCCAAGGGTGAGAAGGTAGCGAGTGGTTGAGCATGGTGAATTAGAAAATAAACCTCAAATTATAAAAAAAATGTAGTATAGGAAAACCTAAAATTTAAGAAGAAATGACATGGGATGGTGATACTAGAGGATAAGGGACTGAGAATAAGCTTTGTACTAGTTGTAATCAGGAAGGACATTTGTATGAGTTGTGTTTTGAAAGGTTGGGGTATCCTGATTGGTATAAGGGAAAGAAAAACAAGAAAGGTAATAAAATAGCTACACAAGTATTATCTCATTTCCGTCCTTACATAACCAAAGAGACACCTTTTGATTTTGAGTATGAGAATGATGTGCAAGGTGGAAAGACTGATTTGGATCAAAGAATGGTTGCTGCTATCTGTTAAGAAATGATGAAGATGTTCAAAGGCAAAGGGATTGATCCAAGCTACATTGACAGTACTTCACAGCCTCATGCAGGTACTTATTATTATAAGGTTGCAAACCATATAGAATCCTTTCCTTTCATGTGACCTTAAACATCTTGTCTAAGAATCTGTAATTAGACATAAGAGTTTATTGGATTGTGGATACTGGGGCATTTGATCACATGTCACCTCATCTACATTTGTTTCATTACATTAGAGTTCTTAAAAAGCTAATTAAGATCAGATTGCTTAATGGAACTAGCAAATGGGTAGACAAAGTAGGCCATATAAAAATGAGTGATTCTTTGGTTCTGTCCCACAATGTTTTTATTCCAGGACCCTTCAACTAGCAAGGTACTTACAGTTGGAGAAGGGTACAACAACTTATACATCTGCAAGCCTTCTTCAAACCTTACTTCTTGTTGATCCCACTTGAACAGATCTTGACTTAGCTTGTAAAAAGCACAGTTGTGTTGGATAGATCCAGACAACTATAAGAGAACCTAAGATTGTGAATACTACATGTTATGCAGAATCTAACTTGCAATACTAAGAAGAACACAAATATAAACACATATCTTTTACTAAACTTTGAATATATAGAATACTATGAATCTGCCTAGGTTACAGAATCACTATGATAACTAGCTATTATTGATTGATATATATCTATGTGTATATATATCTAACTATGCCATAGGGTTCCTTTTATACACCAAGGAAACCCTAATGGGCTTATAAAATGCGTCTAATGATAATGCATATCTATTCCTATTTTAACTCATGCATATCATAATAGTAGTACTAACTATATAAGCTAACAGTACTAACTATTAACTAACAGTACTAACTAAGCTGACAGTACTAACAATGTACTAACAGTACTAACTAATATAACTAACAGTACTAACTACTTAGTCTGTTTTCTTCAATCTTTAGTAGCAGTATCAACTTCAACCAGTAGTAGTAAATTAACACCAGCAGTACTAAGTTGTAGAGGCCTTCAAATCCCAACAATCCTCCCCTAAACTTGTGATTTATCTTCAAATCAACAAGTTTCTTCTCTGTAAGCTCCATAAACACCAGGAGAATGTATCCAAACACTTTACTGTCTTGGTCTATTTGCTAGTATGAAGATTTTTCTTAAAAGCTCATTAGCCATCTCTGAAGGTTCATCCACTTGAAGCTTATTAACCAACATCACTGCCATAAGCCCTCTTGTCAATGGATAATCTGTCTCAACTAGCATGAAGATATCATGACCTCTTGATGAAGATACATGGTGAACACCACATGTATCATAAAGCTTCCATATCAGAGGATCATGCATATACCTTTGAAGCTTCCATAAAGTTTCATCACTATCTGGTTCAAATAGTCTTTTTAGTTCAACCCATAATTCATCCTCTTTATCATCTGTAGGCTTTGTTGCATTGAATCTTTCTTTAACTAGATCCCAAATCTTAACCAGATCTTATTTATCAAATTTCATCAACATGTCTGCAAAAATCTGATGAGCTTCTGTATGGTTTCCGACTCTGATAATTCTCCAATATCTTCTTGTATCTTCAGAGTAAACCTCCCAGCCTATGATTGGATATTTAACTTGTAAGGCTTCAACATAGACTTCCTCCACTGGCACTACCACTAACAAATTCTGTAGTTCCTCTTCTGATAATACCTTTTTTGCTGATTGTTCAGCATCTGAACTTGAAGTTTCTTCAATCTTTTGTCTTTTACAAGGCTCTTCAGAAACTTCATGACCTGATCTTTTCAATCTCTGAACTTCCAACTCTGAATCCATAGGTACAAAATCATCAATCCTTTGTTGTTCCTTCTTGCATAGCTTCTAAATTTATTCAAAACTCCTGCTCTTCAGCTGATTGTAAGTGTATTTGCCCATGTGTTTTAGATAAGTAATCATTTGGTTTCTGAGTTAAGTTCTAGTTGGTGGTTTGTTTCTAATCTTTGCTGCTCTCTTGGCTGCAAAGAACTTCTTCCTTTCTGCAATGGTTTCTACCAAGAATCTAGCTTGTTCATCAATAGAAAATTGTTATCTTTCTTGTTCTTGAAGTCTTGCAGCTAGTAATGCATCTACATCTATCCTTGCTTAAACATCTTCCATTTGTTCAATCAATTCAGCATTCTTTGCCTCTTGTTCTGCAGCTCTTTCCTTAGCAATTCTTTCCTCTCTCTCAAACTGTTCTTGTTCTTCTGCAAACAATCTTTGAGCTAGCTCTTCATCTAACTTAATCTGAGCTTTTCTAGGGTTCTTTGGAGTAGGTTCAGGCTCCACCATCTTGCCTTTCCCTTTGTCTTGAGTTTGTACTGTTGGTACTGGTGTTGCTCTCCTTAGTTCTTCTTCAATGTTATGAATGACTACTGAGGTTGTCCTTGGTCTTGCACTCCTAATGGCCACAAGTGTATCAACAATAGTGGTCATTTCATCTTCAAAAATATCCCCAGCAGTACTTGTAGAAGGACCAGCAGCACTAACTTTTAAAGGTCTAGCAGTACTAACATTAATACTAGCAGTATTAAGTGTATCCCTAGCAGTAGTAATTCGTTCAGCAACACTACCACCTTCAACATTCTCCATTATATTACCAAGCTCTTCAAAGTCACTATCTTTAAACATTGGCTTTGTCTTGTCACTTTTCCTCCCCTGTTTGGAGACATTCTCCTTATCCAAACCTTTTTCTCCTGGAGGTACCAATCTTGAAGAGCTTCATTCCTGGAGTGCTTGCCCTTAGTGCCTTTTGCAATCTTTTAACCTTCTTTTGCAGCTTATTAATCACCAAATCTTGAGCAGTCTTTGATTGTTCCAAGGCAAGAACCCTTTGAGATAACTTCGTAATTAGATCCATCAATTCTTTGAGTTCAAGGCTACCCTCATCACTTCCAGGTGTGTTAACTCCTGGGAGAGGTGAATCATGGGGTGAGTGTGGTACATTATCCATCAATTCAAATTGATGTTCCATGTTGTCCTCACCACTTCCAAGTGTGTGACCTCCTGAGAGAGGTGGATCACTGGACAAATTAGGTACACCCTCAGACCTAGTCTGAGCTTACATACCCCCCATGGTATCTTGGTTCCAGGGACCACTACCTGAACTAGTTCCCTGAGGAGATGGTTCATTAAGTGTTGCCGTGGGTTGGGTCTTAGTAATGTTACCACTTTCCTGCTCTGCCTTTAAGCTAGAAGCAGTAGTAGCAGTCCTAACCACTCTGTCATCCTCTCCTATATAGACAGCCTCATCACCATACTTCTTAGGGGAACCACCAGGCTAAGGTACCTTAGTGTTCTGACCTCTTTTGGTTCTCCTATATGTGTTTGGGTCTTTTGGTTGTTGTCTTTGATATGTAGATAGAGATGGGAGTATTTGCTCAATGTGAGCTTCAGTTTGAGGTGCATGGGAAATTATTTGAGATGTTTCAGTTTGAAGTGGTTCAGTTTGAGGTTGTGATACATTTGGTTGTAAAGCAAAGGTTGTGGGTTGGGGTTCAGGGGGTATTGCAGAACCTTCACCCTCAGGTGCTTGGTTTTGCACCAACATGGAGTCAAAAAGTGGAGAAACTGTTCTTGAAAAACCTTAACTTTGCCTTGCCATATTTGAGAAAACCTTTTTAGTGTGTCTTGGTGTTTTATAAGTATCATTAAAAGGTTATGATAAATCTTTAAGCTGGTTATTCAAAAAGAGTTGTAAAAACCTTGGATATATTAAAAACCTCTTTGGATCCAAGTTCCTTAACATACCATCAAAAATCAATTGAGAAAAAATAAATTTTTGACCTTTTGCCAAACATTTTACTGCTGAAGCCAAATTGGTTGAAAAATCATTCTAGCCAGTTGACTTTGAACTAATACAATGAAGGATGATATGTATTAGGAATTTCCATTGTGGTGAGAATGAACCGTTTTGATAAGTAAGTATTATTGAAAGCTATTCATACCCCATCAATGTAAGGTTTTCAAAAATGTCATCATTTGTGAGGCAAGTAATACCATCCTCATTATCAAAGAGAAGATCATTCCTCACTAATGATTTTGATATTACTACTGCCTTGCCATCAACTATAGCATGTATTTGCTTCACATTATTGACTGTTTGGGACTTAGCAGTAGCCCAAAACTGCTCAATATAATAAGCATAGATAGTAGGACTTACAGTGAGAGCATAATGAATCGTGCTAGAGGAGAGAAAGTCCACTATCTGATGAAACTCAGCATTCCCATCATTTCTTTCCAAGCAGGCTACCATGTTGTGTTGATCAACAAACTTAAGATCAGCCACATATGAATTTCGTTGGTCAGTAAGAAAAATTAGGGTTTGTAAATTTAGAACATTTGAGAGAAATTAAGTGAGGTTATTTTGTGATTGAGGACAATTGATTTAGAGTTAAGGAACTCCATTGGTGAAAAACAGGTTATTATTACACTTTAGACCCCTAGCAGTACTTGCTCAAACGGTAAACTAACAGTACTAAGTTTGCCTGACAGCACTAACTTTATGCCTGGCAGCACTAACTTTATGCCTGGCAGTACTAATTGTGGCCAGCAGCATCAAGTAAGCCTGACAGCACTAACTAACTTCTTACTATGTTTAACCCTTATTTCCAATCCAAAGTGCATCTTGAACCCAATTCATCCATCAAAACCAGCTTTAAACACGTATGAGCAGCATTAACTTTGCCTAGCAGTATAAACTTTTTATACCAGCAGTACAAAGTTTCTTCAAGTAGTAAAAGCTAAGCCTAGCAGTATTAAGTAATTGATCATCATAGTTACCTTTCAAATGCAATCCAAATAGCACTTGTGTATAATCCACTGCACTTATACATCATTAACCTCCCTCAAAACCATGCATCTACAAATTAAGAAGTCCAATGCTAGCAATTAAATAGTTGAACCTGCTAACATCAAATCCCTTTGTAAATAAATCAGCTACATTATGGTTTGTATGGATCTTAAGCACTTGAATAAGTCTCTTTTCATATGAATCCCTGATGAAATGGTGCCTAATCTCTATGTGCTTGGTTTTAGAATGAAACACATGATTTTTAACAATGCAAATTGTTGACTCATTATCAATGAAGATCCTAGTGTTCATGAAATTGAATCCATAATCAAGCATCTGATTTTGTATCCATAAAACCTGTCCACAACAATTCCCAGCAGCAACATATTCTGCTTCAGTAGTAGAATTAGCAACAATAGTCTGCTTCTTACATTGCCATGAAATCAGCCTCCTACCAAGAAATTGACAACCTCCTGTTGTGGATTTCCTATCAAGGCTAGCACCAGGCTAGTCACTATCAGTAAAGGCTTCCAATTCAAATGGAGAATCTCTAGGATACCAAAGACCCAATTTGGGTTGACCTTTCAAGTATCTAAAAATCCTCTTCACTGCATGAAGATGGGAAGTCTTTGGTGAAACTTGAAACCTAGCACAATTACAAACTGCAAACATTATATTAGGTCTAGAAGCAGTTAAATACATCAAGGATCCAATCATGGATCTGTATAGATGTACATCCACATCTGTAGCTTCTTCATCTTTGAGTAATGGCTTGTTAGGTTCCAATGGAGTACTTGTTGTTTTCACTTTGGTAAAATCAAACTTCTTTAAAATGTTAACCACATATTTATCCTAACTAATGAAGATTCCATCTTCCTGCTGCTTCACTTGCAGCCCCAAAAAGAAAGTGAGCTCCCCTATAGAACTCATTTGGAATCTTTTGTGCATCATAACTTCAAACTATTGACACAAAGACTTTTTGGTAGAATCAAAGATGATGTTATCAACATATACCTGCACCAACATGATATCACTTTTGTCCTTCTTTATTAATAAAGTCTTGTCTATAATGCCTCTTCTGAATCCATTTTCCAGCAAATATGTAGATAAGGTCTCATACCAGGCTCTAGGAGCTTGGTGAAGACCATATAGAGCCTTCTCTACCTTGTAAACCTTGTTTGGAAACTGTGGATCAATGAAACCAGAAGGTTGTTACACATACACCTCATCTTCTATTGTACCATACAAAAAGGCACTCTTAACATCCATCTGGTACATAATAAACCCCATGAAAGATGCAAAGGCTAAAAATATCCTTATGGCTTCAATCCTAGCACAGGAGCAAAAACCTCATCAAAGTCAATTCCTTCTTGCTGGGTATGTCTTTGTGCAACCAGTCTGACCTTGTTTCTAACTATTATACCTCTCTTATCTTTCTTATTTCTATACACCCATTTTGTACCAATGGCCCTCTTGACATTAGGGAGATCAACTAATGTCCAAACCTTTTGCAAGCTAAACTGTGTGAGTTCTTCCTGCATTGCCCCTATCCAGCTTGGATCTTCCATGGCTTGAGTCACCTTTTTGGGTTCTGTCTAAGAGAGGAAACATGCAAGTAAGCAGTTTTGATAATCTTTATGGTTTGTTCTTCTCTGCTTATTGATGTAACTTATCATAGCATTTTCTCTAGCACTTTTCTTAGACATACCCCTTGTTTGAGTAGCAGAATGCAACTCTCCAATGATTTGATCTTTAGGATGATCCTTATCAATTCTGGATGTGGGAATAGGACTGACAACTGTTGTAAGTTCCAAGTTGTTTAAATCAGCCTCTACAACCTCATCTCTATCATCATATGCATCATCAAAAATACCAATATCTTCCAAAGCAGGCATATTAGGATCATCAGGAACATCAAAAGATGAACTTACAGCATTAATTGATGAATCAAAGATGTGGTCACTATAAGGGTTGTAGGCATTGGCTTCTTTTGATCTAGCCATATTAATAGGTGAACTGTAAATGTTGTTGGTACTTTTGTCTTTATCAGTAGACTTTGCAACCATCTCTTAAGCAATCCTTCTTTCAAATTCATTTCTGAAGGCTTCTTTTTCCTTAGAAATCTTCTTGTGATCATCCTTGTCATCTTTAGTTGCTGAATCATGAACATTATTCTCATTCACTGAATCTTCAGGAGCTAGTTCAGCATCATCAACAACTGCATCAGTTGATCCCTTGAAAGTTGAAGAAAAAGAGAAACCAGAGGAGCATAAAGGCATCAAAATATATTGTTTCTTAGGTACATTCTTCTTTCTAGCTGTAATATCTGCATCAACATTAACTTGGGTACCTGCATTGTCATTAGTTTCTTGTGGACCTGCATTTTTGTTAGTCTGATTCCCTGCAGTAACAGGTTGATAATTCATAGAGTTTGTTAAGGAATCAATATCAAAAAGCCAGGTAGGTCCATTCCCTGCCACATTTGGTTTATTCTCAAGACCCAAATTTAGAAAAGTTACTGTAATCTAACTACATATTCATTATGCAGATACACCATGGTCTTGCACTAAGATGTTAAGGTCAGTTCTACTTAAACTTTGTTCATAAAACAATTTAAACACGAACACCTTACGAAACAACCATAATCTCTAAGTACATGTCAGACAAATGACTTAAAAAATACCAATAAAGTCAAAAATAAAGTGTACAACAAACTTTGCCCCTAATTTTTCAATTTTACAGAAATTAGATTGAGGAAAACTAAACACACTTAATCGTAAACATGTTTGATACATATGATAAGTCATCAAGAATGTAAATGCACTCTTACGTCTCTTACGGTAGTTAAGCAACAAGAAATTTAAAACACACTTAGAAACATTTTTGACAAAGTAACGTTTATATAACTACGACATGCAATGCTCCTTATTTCTCGTTGCAGTTACTTTCAAATTTCACCAAGAAAGCTTGGTATTAGACCTAAAATCGTTTAAAAGTAAATCTAAGTTAGTGATGATTTATTAACAAACTCATGTAAAATCATATTTTACAAAAAAGGGAGAACACCTATAGATTTTGAAGCACATCAAGAATACGCTGCAACTCATTGACAACAATTTCAACTTTCATTCGTTAGGGTGGGGAATCCACAGAGCATGATACTCCAATCTTGATAGTTGCAACCAAACATTCTTCCACTTTCTTTGCATTCGCTTCCGTCCTTTGCAACACAATTGCATCATCATCAATAACATCGATTACATGATCCGGGAATGCCATGTAGGCAAATTTATGAAGACTAAGACCCTCATTAAATATGGGCTTTTTCCCGGTCATCTCCTCTAGTAATAATATGCCAAAACTGTATATGTCCCCAATACTTGACATCTCGCTCCCGACACCATACTCTGCGAATTAAAAACAGTTAATTAATTTGCAAACTGTAACGTGTAAGTAAATATAAGAATCTTGGAATAAAAGTATAATCACCTAGAGGTGCATAGCCAATTGTTCCTTTAACCCTGGTTGAGCTGTTTCGGTTTTTACCAAGTAGTCAAGCTAAACCAAAGTCTCCAAGATGAGCCACCATGTCAGCGTCAAGTAGAATGTTACTAGGCTTCAAGTCACCGTAAACAATCATTGTTTGGTAGCGATTGTGAAGATAATCAAGCGCGGTTGCAACATCGCTGAGAATATTTATTCTTTGAAGAAGGTTGAGTTTAGATGTATTTTCACTTGAATGAAGCCAATCGTGCACACTTCCATTCGACATTAACTCGTAAACCAAAGCTTTAAATTCATTTCCTTAGAAATCAGTACTTGAACATGAAGTTATTATCTTTAACAGATTACGGTGTCGAATATCCCGCCATGCTTCACATTCTGCTAGAAAACTTTTGTGGGCTCCTCGATTTTAAAGATATAAAACTTTGACCACAACAAATTTACCATCATCAGAATTGAGGATTCCTCTATAAACAGAGCTGAACCCACCCTGGCCAATCAAATTTTCTGTAGAGAAGCCATCAATGGCCTTGAGAAGTTCATTGTATGAAACTTTCAAAAACCTTTCACTCCCTGAAGATTGTGAGGGTTGACTATTGCGTTTATTCTTACAAAAAAGATACACACAACATAATACGATGAACAACGTTGGGGCAATCACAATAACTAATATGAAGAAAGGAAACCTTTTTTTCTTACTACCCTTTTCCTTGCATTTTGGTAACTCAACTGTAACCAAACCACCACATAGCCTAGTGTTCCCCCAAAACCGAAAATGTACTTGCATTGGCAAATACTCCTTCAACCGGCACTTCACCCTCTAAGTCATTAAAAGATAGGTTCAAAACTTCTAAGAAAACCAATTTGTCTAAGAATTGGAGAATTTTGCCTGATAAATTATTTTTAGAAATGTCGAGTACATCTAATCCCCTCAATGAACTGAATGAAGATGGTATTATGCCTTGTAATATGTTGTCGTTTAGGTCTAACATTGTAAGGCTAATGCATTCACCAAGTCTACTCGTAATGTTTCCTGATAGATTATTATAAGATTAATGGAGATGGCTCAACATCTTAAGGTCTTTAATATCTAATGGAATTAAACCAGAGAGGTTGTTTTGAGAAAGATTTAAAAAATTAGTTAGTGATGGAAGTTGAAAAAGTTAATGTGGTATTTTTCCACTAAGTCTATTGTCTAAAAGTTCTAACCCATTAAGATCTTTACAATTCCCAAGGCTTGGTGGAATATGGTCTTCTAACTTGTTGGATTGTAAATAAAGTTCAGTCAACAATGATAAGTTCCCAATGGCATTAGGGATTGTCCCTAAAAAATGATTATTGTTTAGATTAAGAACTTGTAGCTTTTGAAGTTTACCAATGGTTGAGGGTATCTTTCCTTTGAATCGATCAGATTGTAAATCTAAAAAGGTCAAGCCAACTAGACTACCTATACTTGAAGGGAGGCTTCCAAATAATTGATTGTCTGCTAAACCTAGGAAGCTGAGTTGATCTCAAAGATTACGTATAGATATCAGAAGCACTCCTATAAAGTTTCAATTCATAAGTCCAAAATCTTCTAATCAAGTGTAGTTTTTCAAAGAATCAATAAACCTCATATCATCATCCTCGCATCCATTTAATTTGTTATTATCTAAGTGAGTTATATTAATATCTCTTACTTTTGAAAAATCGATTGTCAACTTCCCACTAAAACTGTTGCCAAGAATTTCTAAAATTTTTAACTTAGAACAATTAGAAATAGAAGGTTGAAGGCCTCCTGTCAGTTCGTTAGTCCTTAACTCAAGCAACTTAAGATTTGAGAGCATCAAACTAATTTCTGAAGGAAGACTACGAGTGAGATGATTACCAAGTAAGGAAAAATTTACTAGGAGTCAGAGATTGAAAATAGAATGAGGGATTCTTCTATATAAGTTGCTAAAGAGTATTATAGGGTTTATTTTTGTTTTGACAAGTCCCTAATAATTCAAGGACTAAATGTGTAATTTCATTTTGTAATTCTGTTTTTTGTTATTTCTCGCTTCACCTCATCTATATAAAGGATGGTACTCTGCCATTTCTTGTGTAATTGTAATCAATGATTCTCTCTCAATAAGAATCATGTTACCTAAATTTAGCTTCCGCATTACTTTTGATATGGTATCAGAGCACATGGATGTCTAATTCTATTACAATAACCGTCCAACAAACTTTCTAACAAACATAACCGTCGTTGACCACCATTGACCGTCATTACTCAGCCTAATTCTTTGAGATCGTTATCAATGGAGGTAATTTTCATACAATAACCCCAATTCAAACACTAACCCTAATTTGAACCATCACAAAAATCAAAATTCTAATTCCCAAAAAATGGTGAATGATCCATTGTACTTAGCGAGTTCTGATCATCCTGGTATGATGTTGACTAACACGCCATTTAAT
>BQNB010050610.1:23722-41427 GCA_026074375.1 Tanacetum coccineum
CTATACTATGTAACAGTTATCATGGTCAATCACCTACTGCAATGTCACTACAACATTTCACCTGATTCCCGGCGACATTTTGAGGTTTACATCGGTGACAAGTTGTCGGGCTAAACTTTCCCCGACGCCATGTCATCGGGGAAACGTCTACGGGGAAACCTCGTCGGGAAGGTCTATAACGACAATTTTACCCAATGCCAACGTGGGCCCCACCCATTTTTCCGTAAAACTATACCAAAAAGTTGACCACATTTTTCCCCGATGACATGTCTCTGGGGATTTGTTTTGACAGGTCAACAAAAGTCAAACCAGGTGAGGTTAGGCAAGATAATAGCATAAGATATTAATAATGTTCAACAACAATGACTTGCACAAAATGTCATACATGCATCATCATCAATAACATCGATTACATGATCCGGGAATGCCATGTAGGCAAATTTATGAAGACTAAGACACTCATTAAATATGGGCTTTTTCTCGGTCATCTCCTATAGTAATAATATGCCAAAACTGTATATGTCCCCAATACTTGACATCTCGCTCCCGACACCATACTCTGCGAATTAAAAACAGTTAATTAATTTGCAAACTGTAACGTGTAAGTAAATATAAGAATCTTGGAATAAAAGTATAATCACCTAGAGGTGCATAGCCAATTGTTCCTTTAACCCCGGTTGAGCTGTTTCGGTTTTTACCAAGTAGTCAAGCTAAACCAAAGTCTCCAAGATGAGCCACCATATCAGCGTCAAGTAGAATGTTACTAGGCTTTAAGTCACCGTAAACAATCATTGTTTGGTAGCGATTGTGAAGATAATCAAGCGCGGTTGCAACATCGCTGAGAATATTTATTCTTTAAAGAAGGTTGAGTTTAGATGTATTTTCACTTGAATGAAGCCAATCGTGCACACTTCCATTCGACATTAACTCGTAAACCAAAGCTTTAAATTCATTTCCTTGGAAATCAGTACTTGAACATGAAGTTATTATCTTTAACAGATTAGCGGGGTTGTCGAATATCCCGCCATGATTAACAATTCTGCTAGAAAACTTTGTCGGGCTCCTCGATTTTAAAGGATATAAAACTTTGGACCACCAAACAAATTACCATCATCAGAATTGTGGATTCCTCTATAATCAGAGCTGAACCCACCCCAGGGCCAATCAAATTTTCTGTAGAGAGAAGCCATCAATGGCTTGAGAAGTTTCATTCGTATGAAACTTTAAAAACCTTTCCCTCCTGAAGATTGTGAGGGTTGACTATTGCGTTTATTCTTACAAAAAAGATACACACAACATAATACGATGAACAACGTTGGGGCAATCACAATAACTAATATGAAGAAAGGAAACCTTTTTTTCTTACTACCCTTTTCCTTGCATTTTGGTAACTCAACTGTAACCAAACCACCACATAGCCTAGTGTTCCCCCAAAACCGAAAATGTACTTGCATTGGCAAATACTCCTTCAACCGGCACTTCACCCTCTAAGTCATTAAAAGATAGGTTCAAAACTTCTAAGAAAACCAATTTGTCTAAGAATTGGAGAATTTGCTTGATAATTATTTAGAAAATGTCGAGAGTACATCTAATCCCTCAATGAACGAATGAACGATGGTATTATGCCTTGTAATTATGTTGCGTTTAGGTCTAACATTGTAAGGTAAATGGCATTCACCAGCTCTATCGTAATGTTTCCCTGTTAGATTATTATAAGATTAAGAAGATGGTCTCACATCTTAAGGTCTTTAATATCTAATGGAATTAAACCAGAGAGGTTGTTTTGAGAAAGATTTAAAAAATTAGTTAGTGATGGAAGTTGAAAAAGTTAATGTGGTATTTTTCCACTAAGTCTATTGTCTAAAAGTTCTAACCCATTAAGATCTTTACAATTCCCAAGGCTTGGTGGAATATGGTCTTCTAACTTGTTGGATTGTAAATTAAAAGTTTCAGTCAACACATGATAAGTTCCAAATGGCATTAGGGATTGTCCTGAAAAAACGATTGTGGTTTTTAGGACTAAGAACCTTGTAGCTTTTGAAGTTTTACCAATGGTTGAGGGTATATTCCTTTGATCGATCGATTGTAACTCTAAAAAGGTCAAAGTCAACTAGACTACCTATACTTGAAAGGGAGGCTTCAAATATTGATTGTCTGATAAACTTATACCTAGGAAGTTGAGTTGATCTCATAGAGTACTATAGATATCGAAAAGGCACTCCTATAAAGTTACAATTCATAGTCCCAAATTCTAATCAAGTGTAGTTTTTCAAAGAATCAATAAACCTCATATCATCAGCTTCCTCGCGTCCATTTAATTTGTTATTATCTAAGTGAGTTATATTAATATCTCTTACTTTTGAAAAATCGATTGTCAACTTCCCACTAAAACTGTTGCCAAGCATTTCTAAATTTTTTAACTTTGAACAATTAGAAATAGAAGGTTGAAGGCCTCCTGTCAGTTCGTTAGTCCTTAACTCAAGCAACTTAAGATTTGAGAGCATCAAACTAATTTCTGAAGGAAGGCTACGAGTGAGATGATTACCATGTAAGGAAAAATTTACTAGGGGTCAGAGATTGAAAATGGAATGGAGACCAGCTGGAGGACTCTTCCGTTATAAGGTTGCTAAAGAGTATTATAGGGTTTCATTTTCCTTTTGACAAGCACTACGCTTAATCTCATGATTTGTCTCTAATAATTTAAGGACTAAATGTGTAATTTCATTTTGTAATTCTGTTTTCTGTTATTTCCCGCTTCACCTCATCTATATAAAGGATGGTACTCTGCCATTTCTTGTGTAATTGTAATCAATGATTCTCTCTCAATAAGAATCATGTTACCTAAATTTAGCTACCGCATTACTTTTGATATGGTATCAGAGCACATGTATGTCTGATTCTATTACAATAACCATCCAACAAACTTTCTAACAAACATAACCGTTGTTGACCACCGTTGACCGTTATTACTCAGCCTGATTCTTTAAGATCATTATTCAATGGAGGTAATTTTCATACAATAACCCTAATTCAAACAATAACCCTAATTCGAACACTAACCTTAATTTGAACCATCACAAAAATCAAGATTCTAATTCCCAAAAAATGGTGAATGATCCATTGTACTTAGCGAGTTCTGATCATCCTGGTATGATGTTGACTAACACGCCATTTAATGGAGGTAATTTTATTAGTTGGAGTAGAACAATTAAGATGGCTTTGGGTGCAAAGTTAAAATTAGGGTTCATAGATGGTTCTTCACCAAAACCTGCTGTTATTGATGTTGATTATAAAAGGTGGGTTCGTTGTGATTATATGGTGACTTGTTGGATACTAAACTCCATGGTTGCAGAGTTATCTGAATCCTTCCTATATGCTCAATCTGCTAGAGATTTGTGGAAAGAGTTAGAGGAAAGATATTGCCAAAGTAATGGTCCTCTCATTTACCATGTTGAAAGAGAATTAAGTAAGGTTACACAAGGTAATTCCACTATTGCTGCTTATTTCAATAAGCTGAAGAAGTTTTGGGATGAGTTACACAGTCTAAATGGTATTCCTGTGTGTAGTTGTGGTAAAATAAGAGAATGCACTTGTGGCATAACTGATAAGTTCCTTGAAATTGACACTAGATCTAAGCTAATGCAGTTCTTGATGAGGTTGGATGATGATTTTAAGGCTGTAAGGAATCAACAATGCCTACTATATTGTGTAGCAGGTTGAGAAACAGAAATAAGTCACTCATCAAGTCAGTGATCCAACTGCATTTTATGCTAATAATAAAGGAATTCAGTCCACAAGAATTGATAACAGAAGTGATGGGAGAAATGATACTAGAGGATAAGGGACTGAGAAGAAGCTTTGTACTAGTTGTAATCAGGAAGGACATTTGTATGAGTTGTGTTTTGAAAGGTTGGGGTATCCTGATTGGTACAAGGGAAAGAAAAACAAGAAAGGTAATAAAATAGCTACACAAGTATTATCTCATTTCAGTCCTTACATGACCAAAGAGACACCTTTTGATTTTGAGTATGAGAATGATGTGCAAGGTGGAAAGACTGATTTGGATCAAAGAATGGTTGCTGCTATCTGTTAAGAAATGATGAAGATGTTCAAAGGCAAAGGGATTGATCCAAGCTACATTGACAGTACTTCACAGCCTCATGCAGGTACTTATTATTATAAGGCTGCAAACCATATAGAATCCTTTCCTTTCATGTGACCTTAAACATCTTGTCTAAGAATCTGCAATTAGACCTAAGAGTTGATTGGATTGTGGATACTGGGGCATCTGATCACATGTCACCTCATCTACATTTGTTTCATTCCATTAGAGTTCTTAAAAAGCCAATTAAGATCAGATTGCCTGATGGAACTAGCAAATGGGTAGACAAAGTAGGCCATATAAAAATGAGTGATTCTTTGGTTCTGTCCCACAATGTTTTTATTCCAGGACCCTTCAACTAGCAAGGTACTTACAGTTGGAGAAGGGTACAACAACTTATACATCTGCAAGCCTTCTTCAAACCTTACTTCTTGTTGATCCCACTTGAACAGATCTTTACTTAGCTTGTAAAAAGCACAGTTGTGTTGGATAGATCCAGACAACTATAAGAGAACCTAAGATTGTGAATACTACATGTTATGCAGAATCTAACTTCCAATACTAAGAAGAACACAAATATAAACACATATCTTTTACTAAACTTTGAATATATAGAATACTATGAATCTGCCTAGGTTACAGAATCACTATGATAACTAGCTATTATTGATTGATATATATCTATGTGTATATATATCTAACTATGCCATAGGGTTCCTTTTATACACCAAGGAAACCCTAATGGGCTTATAAAATGCGTCTAATGATAATGCATATCTATTCCTATTTTAACTCATGCATATCATAATAGTAGTACTAACTATTAACTAACAGTACTAACTAAGCTGACAGTACTAACAATGTACTAACAGTACTAACTAATATAACTAACAGTACTAACTACTTAGTCTGTTTTCTTCAATCTTTAGTAGCAGTATCAACTTCAACCAGCAGTAGTAAATTAACACCAGCAGTACTAAGTTGTAGAGGCCTTCAAATCCCAACAATCCTCCCCTAAACTTGTGATTTATCTTCAAATCAACAAGTTTCTTCTCTGTAAGCTCCATAAACACCAGGAGAATGTATCCAAACACTTTACTGTCTTGGTCTATTTGCTAGTATGAAGATTTTTCTTAAAAGCTCATTAGCCATCTCTGAAGGTTCATCCACTTGAAGCTTATTAACCAACATCACTGCCATAAGCCCTCTTGTCAATGGATAATCTGTCTCAACTAGCATGAAGATATCATGACCTCTTGATGAAGATACATGGTGAACACCACATGTATCATAAAGCTTCCATATCAGAGGATCATGCATATACCTTTGAAGCTTCCATAAAGTTTCATCACTATCTGGTTCAAAGAGTCTTTTCAGTTCAACCCATAATTCCTTCTCTTTATCATCTGTAGGCTTTGTTGCACTGAATCTTTCTTTAACTAGATCCCAAATCTTAACCAGATCTTCTTTATCAAATTTCATCAACATGTCTGCAAAAATCTGATGAGCTTCTGTATGGTTTCCTACTCTGATAATTCTCCAATATCTTCTTGTGTCTTCAGAGTAAACCTCCCAGTCTATGATTGGATATTTAACTTGTAAGGCTTCAACATAGACTTCCTCCACTGGCACTACCACTAACAAATTTTGTAGTTCCTCTTCTGATAATACCTTTTCTGCTGATTGTTCAGCACCTGAACTTGAAGTTTCTTCAATCTTTTGTCTTTTACTAGGCTCTTCAGAAACTTCATGACCTGATCTTTTCAATCTCTGAACTTCCAACTCTAAATCCATAGGTACAAAATCATCAATCCTTTGTTGTTCCTTCTTGTATAGCTTCTGAATTTCTTCAAAACTCCTGCTTTTTAGCTGATTGTAAGTGTATTTGCCCATGTGTTTCAGATAAGTAATCATTTAGTTTCTGAGTTGAGTTCTGGTTGGTGGTTTGTTTCTAATCTCTGTTGCTCTCTGGGCTGCAAAGAACTTCTTCCTTTCTGCAATGGTTTCTACCAAGAATCTAGCTTGTTCATCAATAGAAAATTGTTATCTTTCTTGTTCTTGAAGTCTTGCAGCTAGTAATGCATCTACATCTATCCTTGCTTAAACATCTTCCATTTGTTTAATCAATTCAGCATTCTTTGCCTCTTGTTCTGCAGCTCTTTCCTTAGCAATTCTTTCCTCTCTCTCAAACTGTTCTTGTTCTTCTGCAAACAATCTTTGAGCTAGCTCTTCATCCAACTTAATCAGGGCTTTTCTAAGGTTCTTTGGAGTAGGTTCAGGCTCCACCATCTTGCCTTTCCCTTTATCTTGAGTTTGTACTATTGGTACTGGTGTTGCTCTCCTTAGTTCTTCTTCAATGTTATGAATGACTACTGAGGTTGTCCTTGATCTTGCACTCCTAATGGCCACAAGTGTATCAACAATAGTGGTCATTTCATCTTCAAAAATATCCTTAGCAGTACTTGTAGAAGGACCAGCAGCACTAACTTTTAAAGGTCTAGTAGTATTAACATTAATATTAGCAGTATTAAGTGTATCCCTAGCAGTAGTAATTCGTTCAGCAACACTACCACCTTCAACATTCTCTATTATATTACCAAGCTCTTCAATGTCATTATCTTTAAACATTGGCTTTGTCTTGTCACTTTTCCTCCCCTGTTTGGAGACATTCTCCTTATCCAAACCTTTTTCTCCTGGAGGTACCAATCTTGAAGAGCTTCATTCCTGGAGTGCTTGCCCTTAGTGCCTTTTGCAATCTTTTAACCTTATTTTGCAGCTTATTAATCACCAAATCTTGAGCAGTCTTTGATTGTTCCAAGGCAAGAACCCTTTGAGATAACTTCGTAATTAGATCCATCAATTCTTTGAGTTCAAGGCTACCCTCATCACTTCCAGGTGTGTTAACTCCTGGGAGAGGTGAATCATGGGGTGAGTGTGGTACATTATCCGTCAATTCAAATTGATGTTCCATGCTGTCCTCACCACTTCCAAGTGTGTGACCTCCTGAGAGAGGTGGATCACTGGACAAATTAGGTACACCCTCAGACCTAGTCTGAGCTTGCATACCCCCCATGGTATCTTGGCGCCAGGGACCACTACCTGAACCAGTTCCCTGAGGAGATGGTTCATTAAGTGTTGTCGTGGGTTGGGTCTTAGTAATGTTACCACTTTCCTGCTCTGCCTCTAAGCTAGAAGCAGTAGTAGCAGCCCTAACCACTCTGTCATCCTCTCCTATATAGACAGCCTCATCACCAAACTTCTTAGGGGAACCACCAGGCTGAGGTACCTTAGTGTTCCGACCTCTTTTGGTTCTCCTATATGTGTTTGGGTCTTTTGGTTGTTGTCTTTGATATGTAGATGGAGATGGGAGTATTTGCTCAATGTGAGCTTCAGTTTGAGGTGCATGGGAAATTATTTGAGATGTTTCAGTTTGAAGTGGTTCAGTTTGAGGTTGTGATACATTTGGTTGTGAAGCAGAGGGTGTGGGTTGGGGTTCAGGGGGTATTGCTGAACCTTCACCCTCAGGTGCTTGGTTTTGCACCAACATGGAGTCAAAAAGTGGAGTAACTGTTCTTGAAAAACCTTTACTTTGCCTTGCCATATTTGAGAAAACCTTTTTAGTGTGTCTTGGTGTTTCATAAGTATCATTAAAAGGTTATGATAAATCTTTAAGTTGGTTATTCAAAAAGAGTTGTATAAACTTGGATACATTAAAAACCTCTTTGGATCCAAGTTCCTTAACATACCATCAAAAATCAATTGAGAAAAAATAAATTTTTGACCTTTTGCCAAACATTTAACTGCTGAAGCCAAATTGGTTGAAAACTCATTCCAGCCAGTTGACTTTGAACTAATACAATGAAGGATGATATGTATTAGGAATTTCCATTGTGGAGAGAATGAACCTTTTTGATAAGTAAGTTTTATTGAAAGCTATTCATACCCCATCAATGTAAGGTTTTCAAAAATGTCATCATTTGTGAGGCAAGTAATACCATCCTCATTATCAAAGAGAAGATCATTCCTCACTAATGATTCTGATATTACTACTGCCTTGCCATCAACTATAGCATGTATTTGCTTCACATTATTGACTATTTGGGACTTAGTAGTAGTCCAAAACTGCTCAATATAATAAGCATAGATAGTAGGACTTACAGTGAGAGCATAATGAATCGTGCTAGAGGAGAGAAAGTCCACTATCTGATGAAACTCAGCATTCCCATCATTTCTTTCCAAGCAGGCTACCATGTTGTGTTGATCAACAAACTTAAGATCAGCCATAGATGAATTTCGTTGGTCAGCAAGAAAAATTAGGGTTTGTAAATTTAGAACATTTGAGAGAAATTAGGTGAGGTTATTTTGTGATTGAGGACAGTTGATTTAGAGTTAAGGAACTCCATTGGTGAAAAACAGGTTATTATTACACTTTAGACCCCTAGCAGTACTTGCTCAAACGGTAAACTAACAGTACTAAGTTTGCCTGACAGCACTAACTTTATGCCTGGCAGCACTAACTTTATGCCTGGCAGTACTAATTGTGGCCAGCAGCATCAAGTAAGCCTGACAGCACTAACTAACTTCTTACTATGTTTAACCCTTAATTCCAATCCAAAGTGCATCTTGAACCCAATTCATCCATCAAAACCAGCTTTAAACACGTATGAGCAGCATTAACTTGCTAGGCATTATAAACTTTATTGTTACCACAGTACAAAGTTTCTTCAAGTAGTAAAAGCTAAGCCCAGCAGTATTAAGTAACTGATCATCATAGTTACCTTTCAAATGCAATCCAAATAGCACTTGTGTATAATCCACTGCACTTATACATCATTAACCTCCCTCAAAACCATGCATCTACAAATTAAGAAGTCCAATGCTAGCAATTAAATAGTTGAACCTGCTAACATCAATCCCTTTGTAAATAAATCAGCTACATTATGGTCTGTATGGATCTTAAGCACTTGAATAAGTCTCTTTTCATATGAATCTCTGATGAAATGGTGCCTAATCTCTATGTGCTTGGTTTTAAAATGAAACACACGATTTTTGACAATGCAAATTGTTGACTTATTATCAATGAAGATCCTAGTGTTTATGAAATTGAATCCATAATCAAGCATCTGATTTTGAATCCATAAAACTTGTCTACAGCAATTCGTAGCAGCAACATATTCTGCTTCAGTAGTAGAATTAGCAACAATAGTCTGCTTCTTAACATTGCCTGGTTTTTTTGAATCAACCTCCTACCAAGAAATTGACAACCTCTTGTTGTGGATTTCCTATCAAGGCTAGCACCAGGCTAGTCACTATCAGTAAAGGCTTCCAATTCAAATGGAGAATCTCTAGGATACCAAAGACCCAATTTGGGTTGACCTTTCAAGTATCTAAAAATCCTCTTTACTGCATGAAGATGGGAAGTCTTTGGTGAAACTTGAAACCTAGCACAATTACAAACTGCAAACATTATGTTAGGTCTAGAAGCAGTTAAATACATCAAGGATCCAATCATGGATCTGTATAGATGTACATCCACAGCTGCAGCTTCTTCATCTTTTAGTAATGGCTTGTTAGGTTCCAATGGAGTACTTGCTGTTTTCACTGTGGTAAAATCAAACTTCTTTAAAATGTTAACCATATATTTATCCAAACTAATGAAGATTCCATCTTCCTGCTGCTTCACTTGCATCCCCAAAAAGAAAGTAAGCTCCCCCATAGAACTCATTTGGAATCTTTTGTGCATCATAACTTCAAACTATTGACACAAAGACTTTTTGGTAGAACCAAAGATGATGTTATCAACATATACCTGCTCCAACATGATATCACTTTTGTCCTTCTTTATGAATAAAGTCTTGTCTATAGTGCCTCTTCTGAATCCATTTTCCAGCAAATATGTAGATAAGGTCTCATACCTGGCTGGTGAAGACCATATAGAGCCTTCTTTACCTTATAAACCTTGTTTGGAAACTGTGGATCAATGAAACCAGGAGGTTGCTGCACATACACCTCCTATTCTATTGTACCATACAAAAAGGCACTCTTAACATCCATCTGGTACACAATAAACCCCATGAAAGATGCAAAGGCTAAAAATATCCTTATGGCTTCAATCCTAGCACAGGAGCAAAAACCTCATCAAAGTCAATTCCTTCTTGCTGGGTGTGTCCTTGTGCAACCAGTCTGGCCTTGTTTCTAACTACTATACATCTCTTATCTTTCTTATTTCTATACACCCACTTTGTACCAATGGCCCTCTTGACATTAGGGAGATCAACTAATGTCCAAACCTTTTGCAAGCTAAACTGTGTGAGTTCTTCCTGCATTGCCCCTATCCAGCTTGGATCTTCCATGGCTTGAGTCACCTTTTTGGGTTCTGTCTAAGAGAGGAAACATGCAAGTAAGTAATTTTGATAATCTTTATGGTTTGTTCTTCTCTGCTTATTGATGTAACTTATCATAGCATTTTCTCTAGCACTTTTCTTAGACATACCCCTTGTTTGAGTGGCAGAATGCAACTCTCCAATGATTTGATCTTTAGGATGATCCTTATGAATTCTGGATGTGGGAATAGGACTGACAACTATTGTAAGTTCCAAGTTGTTTAAATCAGCCCCTGCAACCTCATCTCTATCATCATATGCATCATCAAAAATACCAATATCTTCCAAAGCAGGCATATTAGGATCATCAGGAACATCAAAAGATGAACTTACAGCATTAACTAATGAATCAAAGATGTGGTCACTATAAGGGCTGTAGGCATTGGCTTCTTTTGATCCAGCCGTATTAATAGGTGAACTGTAAATGCTGTTGGTACTTTTGTCTTTATCAGTAGACTTTGCAGCCATCTCTTGAGCAATCCTTCTTTCAAATTCATTTCTAAAGGCTTCTTTTTCCTTAGCAATCTTCTTGTGATCATCCTTGTCATCTTTAGTTGCTGAATCATGAACATTATTCTCATTCACTGAATCTTCAGGAGCCAGTTCAGCATCATCAACAACTGCATCAGTTGATCCCTTGAAAGTTGAAGAAAAAGAGAAACCAGAGGAGCATAAAGGCATCAAAATATATTGTTGCTCAGGTACATTCTTCTTTCTAGCTGTAATATCTGCATCAACATTAACTTGGGTACCTGCATTGTCATTAGTTTCTTGTGGACCTGCATTTTTGTTAGTTTGATTCCTTGCAGTGACAGGTTGATAATTCATAGAGTTTGTTAAGGAATCAATATCAAAAAGCCAGGTAGGTCCATTCCCTGCCACATTTGGTTTATTCTCAAGAAACTTTATATGCAGGTTCTCTTCAACCTTCCTGGTTCTACTGTTGTATACCCTAAAAGCCTTGCTATTCACAGAGTACCTAACTAAGAACCCCTCATCAGCCTTTCCTTCAAATTTGCCTAAAGAATCTAAGGTATTCAAGATGGTAACAGGACATCCAAAAGGTCTTAGAAAACTTATACTAGGTGTTCTACCAAGTACTAGTTCATAAGGTGTCTTGTTTTGAGGTTTTGTCACTAAAGCCCTATTCAGAACATAACAAGCAGTATTAACTGTTTCAACCCAGAATGTGACAAGCAATAATGAGTCTGCTAGCATAGTCCTAGCTGCCTCTATGAGTGTCCTATTCTTTCTTTCTGCTACTCCATTTTGCTGTGGAGTCCTAGCATTACTGAATTCCCTCTTGATCCCTTTTGACTTACAGAACTCATTCATTTCCCTATTCTTGAATTCTGTTCCATTATCACATCTAATGACTTTAACCTTGTGATTTAATTGGTTTTCTATTTCAGTTATGAATTTCTTAAGGATCCTACTGGTTTCATCCTTAGTGTGCAAACAGAAAACCCAGCTAAATCTGCTAAAGTCATCAGTGACAACAAGGCAATATGTCTTATGATTTAGACTCCTTATAGATGTTGGTCCAAACAAATCAATATGTAACATCTGCAAGGGCTGGCTGATAGAGCTCACAAGCTTGATCTTATAAGAGGCTTTGTGTTGCTTTCCCTTTTGACAAGCAACACAAGAATGGTCATTTTCAAAAATCTTTAAAGGTAGACCTCTTACAAGATTTCTCATCACAAGTTTGTTCATAGTATTAAAATTTACATGACCTAGCCTCTTGTGCCACATGTTAGACTCATGAGAAGTGGCTTTTGCAATCAAACAAGTTAAACCCCCTGTAGGAACAACATTCTGCATATCAAAACTGTACATATTGTTTTTTCTAAGAACTTTAAGCAAGAATTGACTTTCATCAAGTAGCTTAAAATCAGAAGAAAGAACAAGACATTCATTTTCAGTAAACAGGACATTGTTTTTCTTGTCACATTTGTGAGACAGAGAAAAGATTAAACTTTAGTTCCTTCACAAAATACACATCTTCAAAGTCTAACTTATCTATTTTGATATTTCCTTTACCTGTTATCATACCTCCTTTTGATCCTCCACCAAAAGCAACAAATCCTCCATCAATGTCTTGATAGTCAGTTAAGTAGGACTTGTTTCCTGTCATGTGCCTTGAACATCCACTGTCAACTACACCTTTATCCTTTAAAGTATGTTATGGATGACCCTGCACAAAAATAAGAGAAATCAGTTTCTCTTGGGGACCCAAGCCAATACTGACTTGAGTCTGCCTCGTGGATCAATATAATTAACTCTTTTACAGGTCCATGATCCACTATTGTCTTTGGAGACATGTTCTAAATCAGTCTTTTTGGGTCTCCAAGTACAACCTGCTGAGGCCTTAACAATAGTTTTAACATTTCTCTCAACAGCAGTATTAACCCTATTAACCCTGACAGTATTAACTTTTTCATTTGAAATACTGGTTTTAGGTGCTGTTGATCTATAAAAAGACCTTCTTTTGGGTAAGTGTGACTTATGAAAAGTATTTCTTCTTGAGTTTAAGACATTCATACTCTTTTTAGGTGTAGCAGTATTAACTTGTCTAGTAGGACTAGTTGATACTGCTTCTCTTGGAGAGCTTTGCTTAGCAGCACGAACTGGTACTTTTCCTGACCTTGTTAGGACTGCTGATGGAACAAATTTATTTTTATGATTTACTCTTTGAGCATTGTTCCAAACTGGTCTTGTTTCCCTTTGACCAGTACCCTGACCCACATTATTTTTCATCACAGGCCTTTTAGCCATTCTATCTTCATGAAATGTACAGTCTCTTATTAAATGGCTTAAGCTTCCACACACAAAACAAGCTTTCTTAGTAAACCCAAAACCTAATCCCAGTTTTGAGCCATCATTCCATTCCAGTCTTTTCTATCTACCTTAGGACTTTGAGTGATATTCCTAGGTTTTTCAGCTTGTTTATTCTTTTCAACACATTTAACACATTCAACAGGTTTCACATAATTTTTCTTAACAGGAGTATGTTTTGATTTGTCACTTACAGGTGTAAAACTACTATCATTATCACTATTAGTGTCCTCTTTTGAATAAGAGGAGCACTAGGCCTATCAGTCTTTGGTTTTTCTACTGAATTAGTGCTTGTTTTAGTGACATTTGTTTCAACTTTTGACTCATTAGCAATTGATTCACCCACTTTACACTTATAGACTGAATCATCTAAACCAGCAAAAGATAGGTCAGCTTTTGGAGGTATGTAGTTCCCTGTTAGAGGAGGGGGAACTGCATGGTATCCATCAACCTTCTTGAACCTATCATTTGCTTGAATATCATCTCCATCACTTGAGTGACTATCAAACACACTTTCACTCACATTTTCAACCACTTCACAATTATTGAAATTGTTTTCATTCAGTTGAACATCATAACCTAAACCAGTTTTATCCTTAGCACTTAATTGACTGTTTAACAATTTAGTCAGATTCTTTGAAGAAGTTTCAAATTTTTCTAGTTTAACTTTCACATCTTCTTTTTCTTTTAAAATCTTATCTAACTGTTTTTCAAGTCTGATAATTGCATTTTCCTTTTCTTTTACATCAAATTCTAAGACTTCAACCATTTCTTCATAGACATCTTCATTTTTCTGATAAACAACTAACTATTTCTCTACTGATTCCAGGCCTAACTGATACGCTATTATTTCTATATTAGATTTATTGAGATGTTCACGTTGTTTATCATACTGTTTTTGATTATTTTTATATGACTTCTCACATTGAGTAGAACAAGATTTTACCTCGAAGTCAGAACCTGAGTTGCTTGAAGTATAGGTCATGAAAGCAAAATCAGTTGGTTCTTCTTCAGCCATATAGCTCCAGCCATATCCAATTCCATCTTAAACAATCAATGCTTTGTCCTATGCAACCATTGCATTTGAAGTCTCTACTTGTACATTCCTTCTATTGTTGTCTCTGCCTCTATACCCTGCACCATCTCTACCATTGCTGCTCCTATTCCCTTGGTTCTTGGGTTCCCTACACTCTCTTGCAAAGTGTCCTCTTCTATGGCAGTTGAAACATTCCACTTTTGATTTGTCAAAACCAATTGTGTCTTTGCTGTTGAAGCTTAACTTTCTTCCAGTCTTATTGTAGAATCTTTTCACCCTCATAGTAAGCATGGCCACCTGCCATTTTAGATCCATTTCCTCCATATCATCAGTATCAATTTGTTCTAAATCTTCACTATCCAACTGTGGACTGTTAGATTGGTTAGCAAAGAAAGAGAACATAACTTCATCAGCATATGATGAAGAAGAAGAAAGTTTAGACCCTAAAACAGATTGACCCTGAAGGTTGTAACCAGTAGCAGTATTAACATCATTATTAGTATTAAATGTTTCATCACTGCTGCTAGCATTTTCTGAAGAAAGAAAAGCTACATTTTAGGAATTTGAAGATGAGCCAGAGGAACCTTTGATGTCAGCTTCATACACTTTTAGGTTATTGTATAAGTCATCTAGATCCAGAGTGTCTAGCTTGTCATTATTTCTCATGATTAAAGCTATGTTGCTCCATGATGAAGGTAGAGCTCTAAGAAATTTGTGATTTGCATCCTCATTAGAGACAGGTGCACCATGTACTTCAAGCTGACTGATAAGTCTTTGAAACCTATCATATGCCTTGTCTAGTCCTTCTGTATTAGATACATAAAAGTTTTCAAAGTGTTGCTTTAAAACATTCTTCTGCATCTTCTTAGTTTGATCATTGCCACCAAATCTATTCTTGATAGCAGTCCACAATTCTTTTGCATCTTCAATTCCATGAAACTTCAGTTGATGCTCACTAGGAAGAGCCAAAAGCGAAGTGCTCTTAGCTTTTCTTTCTCTTTGTCTTGCTAATAAACCTTGAGCAGTTCTAGGAGGCACTTCAGTTTCAACACCATTAGCATCTGTTGTTTTTGATATAGGACCATTACCATTTAGAATTACTTCCCACAGACCATAGTTGGTGTTAGTGAGGTACTGCTCCATCCTTATACTCCAAAGAGTATACTCACCTTTCTTGAGCACAGGCATTTTTTTAGTAGACACCATCTGAGGAGTTTCTACTGGTGTTGGAAGTTGTTCATTATCACCAGCCATTGTGAAGTGTTGTTTTTCTAACAGATATGATAAAGTTCTTCTTATTCAAAGTCTCTCAACAAGCTCTAATACCACTTGTTGATCCCACTTGAACAAATCTTTACTTAGCTTGTAAAAAGCACAGTTGTGTTGGATAGATCGAAACAACTATAAGAGAAACTAAGATTGTAAATACAAGTTATGCGGAATCTAACTTGCAATACTAAGAAGAACAAAAATATAAACACATATCTTTTACTAAACTTTGAATATATAGAATACTATGAATCTGCCTAGGTTACAGAATCACTATGATAACTAGCTATTATTAATTGATATCTATCTATGTGTATATATCTAACTATGCCCAAAGGGATCCTTTTATAGACTAAGGATAAACCCTAACAGAACAGGCTTACAAAACGCATACATATCTTTTCCTAAGATATCTCATACAAATCTCTTAAACGGTACTAACTATTTTCTAACTAATGGTACTAACTAACTGATCAGTACTTAACACTTTGTACTATCAGTACTAACTATAACTAATGGTACTAACTATTTGTACTGTCGGTACTAAGTTAGGAAAACATAAATCCTAACAATCCTCCCTTAAACATGAATGTTGAACTCTTTTAACTTTATGTTTCTTCAACTTCTTTAATGCATAGAGGATGTATCCAAACACTCTTATCATTTCTTGATCTTTTAAACTCTATCCTTCTTCAGCAGCAACTTTGTCTTCTCAGCAACACAGCAACATCTTTTCAGCAACAATCCAACTAAGTTGGCTTTGTAGTTTTTGGCAAACTACCAGCCATTAACGGATTTGATGTTCCTTTACCAGTAGCCGTTTGCTCTGGGATAGTTAACTCTTTATTTTAAAAACATGGTGAGTTAATTACCATACAGTTTTTGGTAAACTGTCAACCATCAATGGAATTGATTTGTCTTTACCAAATACCGTTTGCTTTTGGACTAGCCAATGCTTCATTGCCATAACATGGTGCATTGATAAACCATATAGTTTTTAGCAAACTATCAGCTATCAACAGATTTGATTAGTCTTTACCATGAACTGTTTGATCATGGACTAGCCAACTCTTAACCATGAAGCAAGGTGAGTTGAGAACCCTACAATTTTTGGTAAATTGTCAACCATAAACGGATTTGAGAAGTCTTTACCACAAGCCGTTTGCTTATGGACTAGCCAGTTCTTATGCCTGTTAAGCATGGTGAACTGATGACCATTTGTTGTGTGGTGGTTAGCCAACACTCAAACCCTTCTCATCTCCATTTACAACATCACTCTTCACCAATATGTTGCTTAATAAATCTGATCAAATCAAGTGCAGCAGTACTTTCTCTTTCAACTTCTAATCTAAGATTAAGCATCCTTTGTAATAAATCCTTGGAAAGAGGATATCTTCTTTCAACTAACATATAGATGACTGTCCCATCTTCAATATCTAGTATGTATACTCTACAAGCTTCATACAATCTCCAAGTGACAATCTTCCAATCTTGTTGATCACTCTAGAAATCACTTTGATCATTGTCTTCTGTTGAGGATTCCATCATTATCTTTAAATCTCCCCAAAGAATCAACTCAAATCCTTCCAGTGTAATTTATAAGTACTGCTCCATCATCAAGTTATACAAGTGAAATAAATCTTGCTTGTCAAAGATATGTAGTACCTCTAATAGATAGTTAAATGCCCTGAAGTTCCCATTGGCTCTGTGGATAACAAGGTAATCCCTCTCTGGTGAGGAAACCTTGTCCAACTTAGAAATAAATGATTTTTTCTCCATTATTTCACTATCTATGGTACCTTTAAATGTAACAATCTTTAGGCATTTTATGTGTTCATCATCACTATTAACATCTGGTTGAGGTCTTTTCCTTTTCCTTACAATCATCTTCATATGACCACCTTTTCTCTTCTTTGTACCCTGCTCTGTCACATCTACCTTAGCAGGTACCTTTGCTGTGTCTTCTTTCTTTGGAGTTTCTTCAACAACCTTCTTTTTTAAACTCTTCTGATCAGGGTCTTTTACTCCTTCATTCATCTCCTTAATCTTTCTTTCATCCTTAGTGGAACCAACAGCA